>JAOQMS010000003.1:32279529-32293606 GCA_027563885.1 Erythroxylum longipes | reverse complement strand
TTAAAAAATTCTAAAAAATTAGATAATTTTGCATATGTTATCTTTATTTTTTAATTAAAATTATGGACTTAGAGTTGGTACTTAGCATTATTTAATTTTTAGAGTTAAAATACATATTCTTTATTTTTAAACATATTTAAAAATGTTAGTATCATATCATCAATAGCTTTTTGGGCCAATGCTAGATAACTCAAGATTAAATAACTTCATCGACACACCCAGTTGAATATCAAACTGAATAACTTCATCATCACACTTAGTTAAATGATTGAATTCCGCACCAATGTGAGGTCTGGAGAGATCTAATAGTATGCAGCCTTATCTTTATAAAATAGAGAGGTTGTTTCTGGTAGACCCACGGATAAATGTGACATGAAGAGTTAAAAAATTTTAAAAAAATTTCAAGTATGTGATGTACGTTTAGAAAATAAAATAATAAGAATAAGAATAATAATACTAATACTAATAATAATAATAATAAGACAAATAGGAATAATAATAATAATAATAACAATAAGCACAATAAGAATAATAATAAGAAAAGAAGAAAAGCTCGACTAGCTTATCAAGCAAATGCCTAGTTAATCAACCAAATGCACATAACAAAGAAATCACATACAAATAAAATATAGTAAACTGGCAACAGAAAGAGACATACAAGAATTAATAAATTAAAAGTAATAGTCAGAACACATATAACAAAAAAGTTGAGATAACTAGAGATATCATAATCAAAGTCATTCTACACACAGAATCTGGATATAGGTAGCGCGGCTAGAAGCATAAGTGAACTTATTTGTAGATCTTGGAAACTCCACGACTTCACCAAGTGTGAAATTAACTTATTAAGTTTAATAACCCTAATCTTGTAAGTTTATAGGTGATATTTTGATGTAAGATAGACCGAACAATAACTAAAACCGAGTTACTCGAGTTTTGAATTATAATTAAATCTCAATTTAAAGATGTTAGGAATTTTAAACTATAAAAAAATAATACAATAATAAAAATTTTAATTTCGTGATCCAATTTCATATCGAATTCAAACTTATTTAAAATATTTTGAGAGGTCAGTCATATTTAGGTTGTGTTAATAAAAATTAGTCTAACAACTTAGACATTAAGAAATGGTTTGCTAAAAGATATGACCAGAGTGGCTTGTATTTGTGTATCAGATCTGCCATTAATTCTACAACTCAAGCTATTAAAATAAGAACGTGACGACTTTGAAATGTTGGATCCATGATCGAATCATATAAAGGTTTTCCTCATGCTTTGTTCTTTATACTCCAATCAACTAATGTTAATGTACATTTTATTTAGTTTTATGATTTGTATCATATGAACATATCATTAGAGTGATCTGGGCAAATCAACAAATTGGATAAGTGGATCGGATCCGAATGTTTTTCTATGATTTTTCAATTATGAAAAACGTTAATGACTTTAAGTTTGAATTGGTTTAGTGTTAAATGAAGATCGGGTATAGAGGGCCAGAATAATTGCTAGCATGAATTAGGAATGGCAGTACACTAGGTGGGTTCGAGTTAGGTGCCTAGGCCCAAGACCTATAGTCCGATCTAGAGTCTGATTAGATTTTAGGCAGATCAGGTTAAATTTGAAATATATATATATATATATATAATTTATAATTTATAATAACAAAACAATGTAAATTAATTAAAAATAATCGAGTTTTGGATCGAACTAAGTTGTTAAAACCGAGCCTAAAATCTATCTTAAAAATTAAAAAAGTTTAAATCCTACCTAAAATATGGTCAACCTGGGATTAACTCGTTGATTTTAGACTGAGCTCAAACTAAATTACTAACATTAATCTGAACTGTCCAAACTCTTTCGTAAAAATAATATTGTTTTGATTTAATTGGCCAAAACGACAATAATTGTTGTTTCTCAATTAGAGTCGCGAAGTTCAAAGTAACTAAACTTCATATTAGTTTCGGGTTGCGAACAATTAACTTGACCCGATCTCTTGTCATCCCTACTAATCTAATACAAATTCTATAAAAACCTCTATTACGTGAATTTTCTTTATAAACAATCTTTCGATCTCTCTACATGAAAGAATGGTATTTATCTACTTTTTCCACCTTATCACTGTCTTCAATTTCAAATTGAACTCGTCTAGAAGAAGGGAGAGATCAATTTCTATCAAATTTTTGTTGGGAAATGTTGTGAAATGTATATAAATTGTTCAATATAATAATAATTTTGACAGTTTAAGCATAAGATAAGATATTTGACTGTTGAATTTTGAAAAAAAAAGTATAAATAATAATAAGGGTTAACATCAATACATGTCTACCAAAAAATGATTAGACTTTTGTCATAAGTTGACTAATTTTATGTTGGATTAATAGTAATTGTTAGGAGATAATGAGCAGTATTGGAATATGACTCCTTAAGACTTATGCTTGGTTTGAGGGAACAGTGGTGATTGATAATTTGCTGAAATGATAAGTACTTTTTTTCAATAAGTACTTATATGATTGGGATTGTTGTTTTGGTAACTGCTAAAACGTAAAAATATGTGTTTGGCAAGTGCGGTCGCTAAAAAAAGATAAAATAACTAAAAAATATATTGATTTAATAAACTATTGATTATTGTATAAATAATTAAAAAATATATTATTGATCATATAAATTTCAAATTATAAATAAGAAAATAAGAAAAGTATAAATAAAATAAATTTAGTAAATAAGATATTTCATAAAAATATATTATTAGTCATATAAATTCAAATTATAAATAAAAATATATTAAATTAAAATAAGAAAATATAAATAAATTAAATTTAGTAATTAAATATTTCATAAAATAATATATTATTAGTCATATAAATTCAAATTATAAATATTAAAATATAAAATTAAAATTTTAAGGGATCCCACTCTTTACCCCAGTCATGAACGGCCTTTGAATTTTTTATTCATTCAATTGTTTTCTTTTTCGAGTTGAATTCAAAAAAAAGAAAGAAAATTAATTATCTCCTTTATTAAACTATTTTATTTTACTGAAATTAAATAATTAAATTGCAATCTTGATAATAATAATTCATTGTCTTAACATCAAAGTCGGTGACAAAGACAGAGCAAACATATACTTTTGACTCTTTAAAATGCAAATTAATTATGCCATTGCTACCGTATGGGATGACTCTTTAAACGCATCACGGTCTTGGTTAGTTCACTCACAGCTTGCTTTATTCTCTTTCTTTTTCACCACCAACTTTTTAAAGAGTTGGTGAGCTTCACAAGATATATATATTATATCCAACTATATTTAAATACATTTCACTCTTTTATAATATAAATATAAAACTTCAAGCTTCATAATTCACTGTAAATGACAAAGCTCCTCAATCAGAGTTTACAGCAACCATTGCACCAATAGAGATTAGACAAGCATAGTCGCTGGCTGTTTAACTATTAAGTACATGACAAAGAAGATGAGTAACATTACATAATCAGATGAGTAATATTTATAAAGAATTAAAGGTGAAAATTAATTACCAATAATAAAATAGTGTAAAGGTGACATTTGAAGATTTCGTTGAAGAAATAATTTTAACTGTCTAATTTATGTTAAAAAAGACTAATAATATAGGTAATTTAAAATAAATTAAAAAGATTTATGAAAAAGTTAAACTAAATTCAAATGAATTTATGCATAATAAATATTTTGTATTTTATTTTTTTAAAAAAATAGTAAATTATAAATCATATATTGATACATAACACATTTTAATTCATATTTTTTTATGAAATTTTGACATTTATAATTTAGAAGTGGAACAATGAGTATGTATTATACACAATGTTTTTAAACTCAGATCGTAAGTTAAACTGATAAGACAAGAGGTTTAAGGTTTAAAAAGTTCAACCGGTATTAAACCATCATAAAATCAATTAAAGATTAAATAAAATTAAAGAAATTGAAAAACAATTGAAAAAGGCTATCATTATATATAAAAAAATTTAAAGTTTAATTGAAAAATGAGACTGTTAAATAAAAATTAAACTGTTTTTAAAAAAAATTGATTAGTTTTTAAGAACAAAGATTATTAAACTGAATTAAACATATTAGTAAATTCAAAGTTTTCACTAGTTCAATTTTTAACACATATATTATAAAATATTTTAATTAAAAATTTTAAAATAATTCATAATTTTATATAGAACACATTTTTATTCTTATATTTCTTTTTGACGTATATAATTTAGAACTAGTGGAACAATGATGATTAATGATATTAAATCACTAAATTAAAGTAACTTGACCGAATGAAACTTTGACTTGGCATCAAGGAACAAGTCCATTATTCCATCTCTCGACGGTTGCTGATCAACAACCATGAAAGTTATCCAAAGTTTTGACAATCTTGTTCCAAAAATCTCACTGTTTTCTCATTTTCTTCACCTACCCTTGTTTTAAAATCCCAATATATAAGAAACTTTTCGTGGTTGAGTGTGAACTATGACTTAGCCAACAACACCAACCCCCCACGTTCGGTAATATTATATCATCATATCCCATATATGTTTGGTTGTTCCTCCATTTCAGCTAACACAAAATCTTATGTGTGCATGTTTGTGTCTCAAGCACCAAACCCTCTTCTTTGTCAGAACTTGAAAGGGTATTTATTATTTAATTACGAGTTATGTTGCTTGGACAGCAATTAAAGCTATAATTAGAATCTGCTAGCTAGATAGCATCGGTTTCCTAGTTTGACTGTCGTATGCCTGTGAAGCCTGTGAAAAAAGCAACAGCTAGCTAGATTGATGTGTAAGGAGACATATAAAAGTGGAGCCTGACATGGTCAGAAATGTACCAACCTCACAAAACAAAATTTTGTACAAGATATGATTTTTATTTATTTATTAGTAGTTATGGACTCTGTGTATTTTATTTTATTTTATTTATTTAACTACTTTTTGTAAATTTTATTTATCTAATCTTTTAGCGTATCATTTTTATATATACTCTAATAATCTGTATTATTTTTTTATTGTCACATTCGCATATAGGTCTATCAGAAATAACCTCTTTACTATATAAGAATAAGGTTGCATACTATCAAACCTTCCCAGACTTCGCTTTGTTGTGAAATTTCGGATTGAGTGATGATGATGATAATATAAAATAATTTATTTAAAATGCATAATTTATAGGAATAGATAATATATTTATTTTATAAATTTTAATTTATTAATTAATAAAATTCATATGTGATAAGAATACAATATATATTGGTTACAGGAAAAAAAAACACGAATTTGTCACACACATTAATGAGAAACTTATCATCAATTATTTTATAAAAAGTTAGAAATTAAAATATTTTATCATCACTTCTTAAAATTTAGAGTAATATTGTAAAATTAAATAAAATTTATTTTTTTACAATCAACACTTTATTTAATATATAGTTAATAGAAAATGACTATAACTCTATTAATATAAAGAGAAAAAACACAAACTTTGTATATATTACCAACAATAATAGCTATGTGTTATGAATGTAGTATACTAAAAACATAGAACTTTAAGAATTTTTTTTTTAATTATAATATTTAAATTTTAAAAATTCTTTTTATTTTTAATTTTTAAAAATTCTTTTTATACTTTTATTAAGAAATAAATGCAATATAAATATCAAACGTAGATTAATTATATGTCATTAATATAATAACTCAACTCAACTCTTAGATCCGACTTGAATCAAATAAATTTTAACTTTTATAATAAATTATTAATTTGAATTGAATTAAATTAGTTAGATATGAATTTAAGAGCTGGGATGAATTGTCACGTAAATAACACTTGACTAGCTTATATTTAATATTTATATTACGTATATTTTATCTTTATTTTTTAACGGAGGAAGGATTTTTTAAAAATTTGAAAAGTATAAATAATTTTTTAGGGAGGATTTCTAAAAAAATTGAAAAGCAAATATAATTTTTTGATAATTTTTACTTTTTTATTTTTTGAAATGTAATATTATTCTATCGTTTGGAAGGAGAGTCTATAATGAAATGAAATAGAATATAATGAAAGGGGAGAGTTTCATATTATATATCATTCTATCATAAACAATAAAATCAAATTACCTCCAATTTAGGGAGTTTATGATATAATGTAAAATGATAAATAACATTTCACTATATTACATTATGAATCCTTCATTTAAACAACATTTTATTGTATTACATTATGAATCCTTCTAACGTATATTACATTATGAATCCTTCTAACTATCTCAGGCAATAATTTCTAATGTTACGTCCATTTACCTTATAAATCATTTCATTTAATTCCATTCCATTAAAAACTTTACGTTTAACCAAACATAACCTTAAATAATCAATACATCTTACCTTGTTCTAACCTCATTATGATAAATTAACTTTAGTTTAGTTAGGTTTTTTATTTCAAATATTTCCAATGACTAAAAAATTTAACCGATTCAATTATGAAAATTTTGAATTAATTGACTTTTCGATTTAATTTTAAATTTTCCTGTTTAATTTACTTTAATAGCTCTTATTGTTAAAAACTGATAAGTTTATTGATTAATTGATCAGTTATGTAAACTAATCAATTTTTATAAATGAAAATAAATCGATTAAGTTTTATTTAGCAACCTTCTATTTTAATTAAAATTCAAAATTTTCGATAAATATAGACAATTTCGTTTAATCATATTTCAATATTTTAATTTTATTTAATTTTTATCCGGTTTTATGATTATCTAATATTAGTTAAACGTTTTAAACTTTGAACCTCTTGTTTTGCTGGTTTAATTTTCGGTACGATTTTTAAAATTTTATTTTTTTCCATCATGATAAATTAATTTCAGTTTACTTAGGTTTTTATTTTAATTATGAATAAATTATTGAGTATATATAATAATTTATAAATTATTTATTTAACGTAAATGATATGGTAAGTATCCATGTGTCAGTTCATATGGGAAAACGATTACAATTTACAAGGCTTTAACTGCCTCCAAACCTTTCTTTTCTTTGACTCTCACTCTCTCTTTTACGTGTTGAATTTTGTTTATACCTATGTGATGTAATGAATGGCAAAGTGCCTTAATTAATTAATAAAAAGGACCTAAATTTCAATGCTAGTTTGGCGCAACATGTAGACTATTTATGTACACGGCAAATGGATTTTGTACAAATAGAAATCGTATTCTTTTACCATTTTTAGGATGGGGAAAGCTCAGAGAAGGTGAAGGTGAACGTAAAGGACCTAAAGGTGGGGATGAAAATGAATGGCTCATCCATATCCCACCAACTACATATTGCTCGTCATCCCAATGGGGTTGGTAGATCTTCCACTAATGTGATCATAACAAGAAAAAGAAGGAGCTTTGGTGAATTGAAAGCAAGTCACCAACAAGTGCATGCCCTCCACTTATTATTATGAAGACAAAAGAACTGACCTAATTATGTTTTGAATTAATTTTTTGTCATCAAAATGACATAATTTCAAGACACGGAAATAACTTTTTTATAAAAATACGAAATAAAGGTTTTATACATTAATGACCTTCTCCCGAACCTTACAAAATGAAGAACCTCGTGGATTGAAATTCGTCGTGATCAGCTATAATTGTACCATCAATTAGTGTTATTTACTTTGCAAAAATTACAAAATTTATGATCCTACAAGTGTTAATCAAACTTCTTATTTAATCAAAGAATGGAAAAAGAAAAAAACTTTGGTGTAGGGTGACATAATTATATCATATGCACGGAACAAAATAATAAAAATTGACTAAAATAAAATAAATAAATAAGTAAATATTTCATATGATCATAAAAAGTAATTGATAGTTATTTATGTATATACATTGAAGGTGTTATATTTCTTTTTCGAATACAAATTAATAAAATAAAATAAATTTAAAATATGATAGAAAGAAATTATCCTTACTTATTAAAGAATTTAAAGTTTAATTAAAAATATTAAATAAAAATATTTTATTTATTTTAATCTATATGAACTTATTAATTTATGAAAATTTTCTGATTAATTAATAAATTGATCAAATTTTAACAATAAGAATTATTAAAAATAAATTAAATTAAAAAGTTAAAAATTGATTTAAAAAATTATACTATTCAAATTTTTTATAGTCAAACCATTGAGTTTTTTTTTGTTTCATTCAACAAATACTAATTTGCTTACTGAAAAAGAATTGACAAGAAATCGTGACACAAGGAAATGACTTTGTCTAATAAGAAGAAAATGGATCAAATGAAATGAATGTGGTTACATTTATGGGTAGGGACCGAGTCTGACTTAAAATTTGGAAACAACCTCTTTATTTAATAAGAATAAAGTTACGTACTACTAAAATCTTTCCGAAACTCACATTTGTAAGGGACTATCGTTGGAATTTACACCCAGTTTTATGTCTATTATGAGACGTTTGTTGAGTTAGGTGCACCTTAATTCCAATATTCTGATAAGTATAATAGTAGAACAGGCAGCTTCTAGTTTCAGGTGCACACATCTTAATCTTTATTTAAATGCGAAAGTGATACGGTTTCTACCATTTAAAAATAAAGTATATTTTGTGTATTGCAATTAGTATATATAATTAATAATTAGAAAAGCAAATGCGTATATATAATTGAACTTATGATATCATTAAATTAGCATGTCAAATCATGACATAAGATCATATGTTTCGCATATTATAGTATTGGACTATCATTATATATATTAGTACTTATTTCATCAGCAAGCTTTTTTCTTAAACTTAAGAAATTATAAATAAAAAATGTGTGGAAGAATACATAAGTATTCCTTTTTTTGATATAGTAATTTTTTTAATAATGAAATTTTGTATTTATTATTTTTAAAATCAACACTAAAAAATCTTTAAAAATATAATATTTTACTAATTATACCTAATAATCCATTATTTACTTAATTTAAATAACTCACTAGTAAAAAAATTTAACATTATTAAACCTAAAAATTTAAACAAACGGTACAATTTAGCATCTTAAAACTTAAATTTTATCAATTTAGTCTAGTTTATGTGATGTAAGCCTCTTAAAGGGTGGTCGAGTTGATAAAATAGGGGACAAAGGGGCAAAAGGTCATGTGTTCAAATCCTCTTACCTACATTCTTTTGATTGAACTTGTTGTACAGGGCTTGTCTAGTACGGAGTACTCGGTTGATGGAAATTGCAAACTATTGCGTCAATTTAGAGGTTTACCTAGTGCACATGTAAAGGATAGCAACCTTGAGTTTTTTCGTTTTAAAAAAAAGTGGTCATAATTAGATAATTTAATTTCATTATATACTAATATGGTCTTAAAATTATTTTTTAAACGTTAATTAAAGGTTATTATTACCTTAATATTTTAATAGGGCATTTGACTAATAATTTGTTATCAAAAATTTGGTTGAGAACTTAAAAATTAAAAAAAAGTGTGGAATGATGATGCAATGCTTATGTGCATGTTCTCACCAACCCTCCTCTACAAAAGCTAACCTCTCCAACCCTTCACAATCTCATTGACAAGTAATAAACCGTCCCAATTTGGACCCCACTTAAGAGCAATGTCTGCCACCAATCTTGACACGTGTAACCATCTTAACCGTCCATTCCCATGAAGATCGAACGGCCACGTGAGTTTTCCAACTAACCCGTCGGCCTAACCCACCCAACGCTCAATAAGCCTCACCCACCGATGTCTCTATTTAAAGCAGCCAATGCAGGTGAACAGACTCAGGAATTTTGGGTTACCTAAAATTTCCTTCGCATTAAAACTCCATTAAAGGAGTTTCACAGAACTTCTCCGATCAACCCAACAACTACCCTTTTCTCCATTTTCTTCGTTCTCTTCATCGTTCTTAGTTTCTCTAAAGCTGAAGCGAAAATGGAGTTTCCTAATGATAATGGCAATGGTTCAATAATCAGTTTTTGCACCAGTGATCCTTTGAACTGGGGTATGGCGGCAGACTCACTGAAAGGAAGCCACCTAGATGAAGTGAAGCGCATGGTGGAAGAGTACAGGAAGTCATTGGTGAAGCTTGGAGGTGAGACGCTGACCATAGCCCAAGTTACCGCGATTGCCAGACGTGACGCTGGAACCGTCTCGGTGGAGCTAGCGGAGGAGGCTCGCGCCGGGGTGAAGGCCAGCAGTGACTGGGTCATGGACAGCATGAACAAGGGCACTGACAGTTATGGAGTCACCACTGGGTTTGGAGCAACGTCGCACCGAAGAACCAAGCAAGGTGGAGCCCTTCAACGTGAGCTTATAAGGTGAAGTTGAAAGAAAAAAGAAGTTTGATTATCTTCACTAATTACTTTTCTTAATTAGTCATTAACATAATCTTAGCCTTTCTTACCGAAGTTGCTTAACATTCATGACATAGTTTTTAACAACCTATGCCTTGTTTTAATTTGGTTTAATTAAGGTTAATTAATTAGTTTAAGAGAGTTAGTTACCTCTAGACCTAAATAAATTGAGGCAGCTTACCTTCTGTGATGCTACTTCCATGGCACTGCAATATGCATGAATTTGAATATTTAGAATTAGGTAAAATATAGTTATATAGTTATATATATATATAACATGAGAGGGATTTTGTTATTGTCTTAATCACAATAATTGAAAAATAAAATTATACAAAAAGAGTGATTAATTATCTTATCTTCTTTTAAATGAATTTAAAATTTATAAATTTTTTTTGTTCAAATAATTTTATTTTAAAAATTGAAAAAATATCTTATTTTTAAAAATACTTTTTATACGTTAATAATTCTAGAATATTTGGCATAATAAGACTTTTTTTTACATATATAATTATAAAGTGAATATCATTAAATTAATAATGCAATTTTTAGGGGTCTTATTACATAATAAAAAACAACATCAACATTAACAATCAATAATAGTCTCGCTAAGACGTAAAATTTAGAAAAATTCAGTAGTACACAGCCTTACCCCTATTAAATAAGTCGATAAGAAATGTTATAATTTAGATACCAATCTCTTGATATTACTATTATATTCATTTATTTTCAAAAAAACAATTATTCCCAACTATAATAACAATAATAATAATTATTATTATTATTGAAAACGCTCACCAAATATCACCAACTCAATATAAAGTGCAAGCACGTTGTTATAGTCATTGATTTTGATGGATTGTTATTAAATATTTTAATTGGTTAGGATAGAAAACAAATTTCATTTATTAGGTTTTTCATAAAATAATAAAATGTTTAAAATTACAATTATAATTTTCACTTTATCTTCAAAATCTTAACCTTAGGATAAAAAATAATCCACAAGGTAATTTGTACTTGTGTGATTGTCAACTACCCAAATTAAAGAAAAGTTTGTTTCAAGTTGAATTGGTCAATTATGGGGATGGAATTAAGCTTGGAAATAGGATTGGTCCGAAAATTTAATAAACGTAATCATCGGTCAATTAATCGGTCCCGTTCGCAGTTGCTGATGATGTTGATGGGAATGTTGATTTATCATCAGGTTTTTGAATGCTGGAATCTTTGGAAATGGGACAGAGTCTTGCCATACATTGCCTCACTCAGCTACCAGAGCAGCTATGCTGGTCAGGATAAACACACTGTTACAAGGATATTCGGGCATTAGATTTGAGATCCTGGAAGCCATAGCCAAGCTGCTTAACCACAACATAACTCCATGTTTGCCTCTCAGAGGCACAGTATCTGCTTCTGGTGACTTGGTCCCCTTGTCCTACATTGCTGGTCTCTTGATAGGTCGTCCCAATTCCAAGGCTGCAGGTCCTGATGGAAAAATCCTGAACCCACCTGAAGCTTTCAGTCTGGCAGGGATCAATGGAGGGTTCTTTGATTTACAGCCCAAGGAAGGGCTGGCACTTGTCAATGGTACAGCAGTTGGTTCTGGATTGGCTGCAATGGTGCTTTTTGAGGCTAATGTTCTGGCAATTCTGTCAGAAGTTTTATCAGCAATTTTTGCAGAAGTCATGCAAGGAAAACCTGAATTCACAGACCATTTGACACATAAACTGAAGCATCATCCTGGACAAATCGAAGCTGCAGCTATAATGGAACATATTCTTGATGGTAGCTCTTACGTTAAAGCTGCTCAGAAGCTACACGAGATCGATCCATTGCAGAAGCCAAAACAGGACAGATATGCTCTTAGAACATCTCCTCAGTGGCTTGGTCCACAGATCGAAGTGATCAGAGCATCGACCAAAATGATTGAACGAGAAATCAACTCCGTGAACGACAACCCATTGATTGATGTTGCAAGGAATAAGGCTCTGCATGGTGGGAATTTCCAGGGGACCCCAATTGGTGTTTCCATGGACAACACTCGTCTAGCTATTGCCTCCATTGGCAAACTAATGTTTGCACAATTCTCAGAACTCGTTAATGACTTCTACAACAATGGGTTACCTTCAAATCTTACCGGCGGTCGCAATCCGAGCTTGGATTATGGGTTCAAAGGAGCTGAAATCGCCATGGCATCTTACTGCTCCGAGCTCCAATACCTTGCAAATCCTGTCACAACTCATGTCCAAAGCGCAGAGCAACATAACCAAGATGTTAACTCTTTAGGGTTGATTTCTGCTAGAAAAACAGGTGAAGCTGTGGACATATTGAAGCTCATGTCTTCCACTTTCTTGGTCGCTCTTTGTCAGGCAATCGACCTAAGGCACTTGGAGGAGAACCTGAAGAACGCAGTCAAGAACACTGTGAGTCAAGTTGCTAAGAGAGTACTTACAATAGCCTCCAATGGCGAGCTTCACCCATCAAGATTCTGCGAGAAAGACCTCCTTAAAGTTGTTGACAGAGAATATGTCTTTGCATACGCCGATGATCCTTGCAGTGCAAATTACCCTCTCATGCAAAAACTGAGACAAGTTCTGGTTGACCATGCATTCATGAACACTGACAAAGAAACCAATCCAAGCACTTCCATTTTCCTAAAGATCGGAGCTTTTGAAGAAGAACTCAAGGCCCATTTGCCCAAAGAAATCGAGAGTGCTAGAACTGCCCTGGAAAATGGAAACCCAACCATTCCAAACAGGATTACGGAATGTAGATCGTACCCATTATACAGGTTCGTGAGAGAAGAGCTTGGCACTAGTTTCTTAACCGGCGAGAAGGTGCTATCACCTGGTGAGGAGTTCGATAAACTGTTCTCTGCCATTTGTGCTGGGAAGCTTATAGATCCAATGATGGAGTGCTTAAAGGACTGGAATGGCACTCCTCTTCCTTTATGCTAGTTCTTCGTTTTTTTTCCCCTACATATATGTCTTTCTTTTTCATGTTCTTTCTAAAAATGAATTGGTCAAAGTCTGAAACCTGTAACATAAATTTGTTACATCATAACAATGTGCAAGTTCCTTTGTTTTCTTTTGTTGCTTTCAAAAATATTTCTTTTTTTTCTCTACTGTAAGTTCCAATGATGTGTACAAGGAGCCTCAATGAAGATAACACAGTTCCTTTTTATTTTCCCCTTTTTAGGCTTATTTTCGTAATTAATATAAATTAAACTATTCGTATAAATCAATAATAATTACATTTTGATACGAAATTTAATTTGGTCTGAAATGAATTGTTAAAATCTAAATTAATTGGACTTTAAAGATTAATTCTGCGTGAACTAATTAAAGTTTTAATTTTGAGATTTAAAAAAGATTTATCCAATCTTATTCTAGGAGATTTAAATTGATCAAAAGATTCAAAACGTCAATATTTTATTCTATAAAATAAAAATTTATCCAAACCTTTATGTGTTACCCAATGTTACGAACACCGTGCTAGATTTGGTACCGGATTGACTTCTAATACAGTACTGTACCGGTACCGGTCAATACCGGATACCGTTTCGGGTTATTTTTTAAATTTATGAAATAATCCTAATTTTTTTTAAAAATTGCAAAATAGTCTATTATCATATTAATAAGAGTTTGTGATAAGGAAACAACCAAGTAAAATTGAAACATGAAATAAAAACATATATTATTTAATTTACTATCAATTAAATATA
>JAOQMS010000003.1:32258930-32271893 GCA_027563885.1 Erythroxylum longipes | reverse complement strand
ATAAATTTTAATTTTTTTAATGTAATAACCTTTTTAAACTTTGTAAATTTTAACAATTCAGTACTTAAAATTTAAAATTTTTCAATCGAATGACCAACATTTTAAAACTTTAACAATTCAATTCAAAACTTTAGTCTTTGATGAAGTGGTTAACAGTAGGGACGGTAATGGGCTGACGAGCATGTCTTAACCCCAACCGTACTTCTTAAGGCTCGTCTTGGCAAGAGACAACTTAGTACAGACCTGAGCCCAACTCAACTTAGAGCTTTCTTAATTTAAATGTCAAAATGACATCGTTTTGCTAATACATATTGAGTCTTGGGGTCAAGCTGGGCTCGGACTATTTTTAAAAATGGGTTGAGACTTAGTCAACTCAAACCTAACTCATTGACCACAAATTAGGTCAGGCTCGAGCCCTATTATAACGTCCAGTTAATAAAGAGACATACACTTAGTATTTACTAGACATATCACAATATAAAAAAGGGTTAATTATATAAAAAAGCTAAAATTGTCGTCAATTTTTCAATTATAGTATAAACTTTAAAAAGTAGCAATAAAACGCTCAAAATTTTAATTTTTTTCAATTCCAGCTCAAACTTTAAAAAATGACAATAAAATGTTCAAAATTTTAATTTTCTTCAATTATAGTCAGGCGTTATTTGTTGTTCTTTCGATGCCCTCAACTATTTATTTTCTGTTTGTTCTTCTGACGCCCCAAACTACTCTTGCATTACAACGACTTGTAAGTTCTTCATTTTTAGTTCGTTCTCCTAATTCCCTTAGACAGCACAATCTGAAAATCTACTAGTGAAAGCGTCGAGAGAACAAACTGAAAACGAAGGGAAAATTTGAAATCAAAGCATAAGTTCGGTCGGGGTTGTGTCTAAATAACGACGTTGTTTTAATTATGTGATTAAACGATGTCATTTCATTAATCTTTATTTATTGTGTTAATTTTGACTGATGTATATTAATAGTATAAAGTTTCTGAAATAAGTAACAAGTCATATTAGCAAGTTTAATGGAAACACTAACGTCGGGCTGGAATAAAAAAAAAAGTTTGAGCATTTTATTGTTACTTTTTAAAGTTCGAGTTATAATTGAAAAATTAACGAAAGTTTGAACTTTTTTTAGTAATTAACCTTATAAAAATAAGGATTGATCATTTAATTATAAATTTTAAAGGGTTGAATTGATTTTTTTTTTAAAAGAATAGACACTTTAAATAAATTATTCTATTTTAATTTTATACGTAAAATTATGATAAATTACAATGATAATAATCCAGAATTTTTCATTTTGCTCAATTTAAATAGTTTTCAATATTATTAATAGAAAAATATTGTGGTGGGGTATAATTATCTTTTCCAGCACAAAATTTTGGACGAGTCCATATGTTGAACTTTCCTGCAAAGAGTCCACAGAATAAGCACACGGGTTTGGTTACTAGCCATTACGAGACAGATGAGATGATTGGCTTCAATTACTGAGTAAATTTAATTAAATTTTAAATTAAATTCAGATTTAATAAATCAATTCAAAATTCAACTTAAAAAATATAATTAATTTAATCATCTATCCAACACGACATCGTTTTAAATTTAATTGGAATTCGAATAAGTCTTTTTCATATATTTAAATAAATAATAAAAGAAGAGTAACCCATATTTATATTTGTCGTAGACAATACTTAAAAAATTCAATTGATCTGATTAGTTCGATCGTAAAAATTTTGAACCGTCCAATTTTTTGATTCGATTTTCAATTTTTTGATTCAGTTTACTTTAATAACTTTTGTTGTTAAAAACCTATCAATTTATAATTAATTCATCAAATTTTATTAATTAATAAATTTTTATAAACTAAAATCAATTAATTAATTTTTATTTAATAACTTTTGTTACAGTTAAACTTTAAATTTTTTAATAAACAAAGACAATCTTTTTTAATCATATTTTAAATTCTTTAATTTTATTCAATCTTTAGCTGATTTTACTACGATCTAAAATAAATTGAACTTTTTAAATCTTAAAATTCTTGTCTTATCGATTTAACTTTCGATCTAATTTTTAAAAGATTGAACCATGACTTTGTAACTAAGTTGCGTATATGTTTGATTTAAGCCAGAGATGCAGTAATGTTAAACTATAGATTTTGAAGGACTTTTTTATTGAAGATTGTGTAATATTACTATTTTAGTATTGAAAAACTTAATGAAAATCTTATTATTTGCTTTAACATGCATATAATATATGCTTTCTCATATGCTCAAAAGTAAAATTGTAATACAAGAATTTATAATTAACTACAGTTATTATAATTAATAATTGATAATTATCAATTCTTAGTAACTTATAATGGATAATTTTAACAGTAATTTTATTAATTTCTATGATAGTTAAAAGTTATTTTTTAGTCTACCAAAAAAGAAATCATGATATTAAAGGAAAGAGAGGTTCATATTTGTAATAGCTTGATATAATTAAAATACTAAATAATTCATTATTAAACATATATAAAAAACAAGAGATGTGTATATAATTTAGAATAATAAGTGAGATTGGATTAAATTTGAAATCAACATTAACTCAATATAATTAATTTAACTTGTTTAAAAAAAATGACATTGTTTGCTTTTGATTTACAGCCTGTTTGGAACAAGATGAATTGAATTTACCTGTTTGGAGCAAAAAAATTACCATGAATTGAATTCGTAGGGGGGAAATGAAATCCACTCTCTTTGTTATTTCAATTCAGCCAATATTTCACGTGATTTCAATTCTTCAGTGTTGCTACTCTTCTTTTTTATCGTTGAAATTAGAGTCTTCCCATTATACCCTCACTCAACTTCAACACAATAACCTTATCCCTATAATAACCCACATCCACTCTTCTCCCAACAGCAGACCCACGCAATAGCAGCCATCCTCAACACATCACTCCTCTTCATGCAGTTACCCTCAATTATAATAGTTTTCTATTATCTTTATAGCTCGGTCTAGTCTAATGTCATTTGCAATCAATTTTTTCTTTTCATTTTAATAATGAACTTTTTTTTATGATATTACTTATAATAAAATTGATGTTTATAAGTTGCTATATGTAAATGTGAATGTTTATTAGTTAATAAGTTTGTTTTTTAGTTAGGGGTAAATATGTTATATGAAATAATTGAATTTATTTTGATTGTGTTCCAAACAGTGTAATTGAATTCAATTCTAATATTACTGGATTTGTTCCAAACAGTGTAAATTGAATTCAATTCAATCTCATTCCAATTCGTTAATGAATTGAATTCGAAAGTTTCCGAAGACCCCGTTAATGTATCAAAACTAAGTATTAAAGATAAGAAAAAATAGTGTTATTAAAAATAAGAAAAAATAGTTTTATTAAAAGAATAAAGCCTATAACGTCAAATAAAATGACATTATTTAACTTTGATTTAATCGAATTTTTGATTAAAACTAAGTACAATATTATAGATAAGACTTAAGTAATGATTAAAAAACTCAACTGGTTTGACTGATTCGTCTGTAAAAATTTTGAATTGTTTAATTTTTTGGTTTGATTTACTTTAATAATTATTGTTATTAAAAATTAATCAATTTATTAACTAATTGGTCAATTTTTTATAAATTAATAAAATCCTATAGACCAAAATAAATAAATCAATTTTTTTTAAAATTCTTTAATTAAACTTTTAATGTTTGATGAGTAAAGACAATCTCTTTCATTTATATTTTAAATTCTTTAAATTTATTTAATTTTAACAAATTTTATGACTATCTAATACTGATTAAACCTTTGTTTAATTAATTTATGGTTTGGTTTTTAAAAAATTGGAGTTAAGATTATGATTTCAATTGTGATTTATTTCATCTTCTTATAATCAGAATAAAATCTACTCAAATCAAAATTGCATCAAAGGGCCCTACTGATGTGGAAATCATGATCGAACGGTAGTCATTGCATATCATGAATATGATAGGAGTATTCTTAATGCACCCAAGACGTCCCATTCCATATTTTATCACCGCCAGCTACTAACGTGCGCCGGTGGCACGCACTACAACTCATTTTTCGCGCTTAAACCTCTATCCCCAACCGAAATCGTACGGCTTCTACACAGTTAATTTCTCTCGGCCGCTTTGTTCCGTCAGTTCACGTTAGTTTACCCACTTTACTTGGCACTATCTTGCGCTCGATTTGATATGTATGTATATTTCTCTAAACCTAGATAAGTCGTTTCTTTCTTTCTCTCTCCACTCTTCATGTTTCTCTCTCTAACTTTGGCGTGTTTTCAAGAAGGCGAATTCTGACAGTTGCTTGCGGAACAGGTTCTTTTATTCAATTTACCAATTAATTTTAGTTCAGTCTTTCAAAATCTCGAAGTTAATGGTGTAATTTTGAATCTAGGGCTTCTGTAGAACCGTGATTTTAAGGTTTTGGTCTTTGGACAATGCTGGCAACTAAGTGTAGGGTGTTGATTTAATTTACTGTAACTGGTAGTATTTGAAATGGGCAATGTGGAAATACCCAAATGGATTAAAGGGTTGCCATTGGCACCTGAGTTTAGGCCAACGGACACTGAGTTTGCGGACCCAATTGCTTATGTATCCAAGATTGAAAAGGAAGCTAGTGCCTTTGGTATATGCAAGATTATACCACCTTTGTCTAAACCTTCCAAAAGATATGTGTTTGGAAATTTGAATAAGTCCCTCTCCAGGTGTCCTGAATTGGGTGATAATGTAGATGTGCCAAATGTTTCGTCCCCATGTAAAACGAGTTTAGGGGTTAGATCCAGTGATGGGGAGCAAAGGGCAGTTTTCACCACCAGGCACCAGGAACTGGGGCAAAACGTGAAGAGGATAAAAGGGGCAGTCAAGGATAATCCTCACGTTGCTGTTCATAAGCAAGTGTGGCAAAGTGGAGAGATTTATACGTTGGAACAGTTTGAATCCAAGTCAAAGGCATTTGCAAAGAATGTGCTAGGTATGATTAAGGAGGTTAATCCATTGGTTATTGAGACATTGTTTTGGAAAGCAGCTTCTGAGAAGCCTATTTATGTCGAATATGCAAATGATGTTCCTGGGTCAGGTTTTGGAGAACCAGAGGGTCATTTTCAGTATTTTCATAAACGGAGGCGAAAGAGGGCTTCTTATCAGTCATATCGCAGGAATACAGAGAATTCTGAGTGCAAGAAAGTTGGAATTGGTGACAAAATTAACTCCCCTGTCAAGGTTATCAGTAATTCTATTGAGAATGAGTCAAGCATCTCATCAGTGACAACCCCTGAATCTTCTATTATGAATTCAGCTTTGTGTAAGGAAGAAAGTCAAAGCTCTCCTAAGCGAAAAAATGCAAGTGGTAGCAATGATATGGAAGGTACTGCAGGTTGGAAACTTTCAAACAGCCCCTGGAATTTGCAAATAATTGCTCGTGCACCTGGCTCACTTACACGTTTTATGCCTGATGACATTCCGGGCGTTACTTCACCTATGGTTTATATTGGTATGTTATTTAGTTGGTTTGCTTGGCATGTTGAAGATCATGAACTTCATAGCATGAATTTTCTTCATACTGGCTCTCCAAAGACTTGGTATGCTGTACCTGGAGATTATGCATTTGATTTTGAGGAAGTCATTCGTACTGAGGCTTATGGTGGTGACATTGATAGCTTAGGTGTGTATAACTTTCTAATGATATTGTGTGTTTGAATCTGGAAATTGTTGGATGTTATAACCTCTATGGTATTTGTGTGATTCAATCCCAGTTTTTATTTCTTGGCAGCTGCTCTAAAGCTGCTGGGTGAGAAGACGACCCTTCTCTCGCCTGAGATAGTTGTTTCAACAGGTATTCCATGTTGTAGGTGAGTTATGATTCTCGTCTTTATTATTTCAAACTTGTGTACCTTTATCTTCTCAGTTTTTCTAAGCTCTTGTCCTGCTTAGGACTCCAAAATATGTTGCTTTTGGTATCTGTTTGACATACTTGAATAGATGGATTGTATTTGTGGCATTAAGAGTATAATGTATATTTTTTCAGCTGACTTTATATGTTGGATGTTAAACTCATGTTGACTCTTGGTATTCATTTAGGTTAGTACAATATCCTGGAGAATTCGTCGTGACTTTTCCACGGTCTTATCATGTAGGCTTCAGCCATGGTAATCACTTTACAGATTGTCTTGCGATTCTTCTAAAGGATGCAACTGTTATGACACCTATATGTTGTGCTATAAATTGTTTCCTTGTTTGGTAATCACATAGCATCTAACAATTTGAGTCAAGGAGAAAACAATTTTTTTTCCTTAAAACTGTGAAGTTATAAGGTAGTTTTGCAAAGTTGAATATGATTACGGAATATCATTTGCTAGATTATTATTTCCCACTCTCTTTTATCAAAGGCAAGAAACTTTTTCCTTGCTCATGACATTGTATGCTGTTTGTGGAGATATGATACTTAGATTTACTTTCTTAAGGTGACTTTTCTCTATTATGTACCAGAGATTTTGGTATATCATTTGCTTTAATATATAACAATTACATTTATTAAAGTGTATAACCTGACTGTTGGTTGCTATTCTTCTTCTGTGATGCTTTTTGTGATATTTAGTATCTCCTCATACTAATATGTTTTAGTAGTTTGGACTATTATTGCATTACTGTATCTTTATATTTATGTTAGGCAGTGCTATTTCAAGGACCTTAATCAAGTTGTCGTATCATTTTCTTTCCTGTTTTTTGGTCTATATAGGTTTCAACTGTGGGGAAGCAGCTAATTTTGGGACTCCGCAATGGCTTAAAGTAGCTAAAGAAGCTGCAGTGCGTAGAGCGGCCATGAACTATCTTCCTATGCTTTCACATCAACAACTTCTATACCTTTTGACCATGTCTTTTGTGTCTAGGTACAACTTCTGTGCTCCAACTATCTTTCAAAGTTCAGACAGTCTTTTATTTGTTAAAAAATTAGTTGGGAGTTTGAATTGGTAGCAGTGATGAACTGAACATCCCACAGGAAGTGAGATGTATTTTGCTGGATTAAAAAATGATTCTGTTTTGTGCCACCTAACTATGCTTTCATGTTGCTAGGCTAGGTTTTACTTCAGTACTTATTATTTCTCTTTACGTGTAGTGCTCACACAATTATCAAGTGCTAATGCATCGTTGGTATTTCCATCATCGCTATATTTGTTTTGGTGCCAGAGTGCCAAGATATTTGCTACCTGGTGCTCGTTGTTCCAGACTTAGAGATCGTCAGAAAGAAGAAAGAGAGTTTTCAGTAAAGTACGCTTTTATAGAAGATATGGTGAAAGAAAACAACAATGTACGTCTGCTTCTTGGCAAAGATTCCACTTACCACGTAGCAATATGGAACCCTGACTTGCTTCCATGTGCAATTAAAGAATCTACATTAGCTGATGTATCTCCTACTGCTGCTCCCACAACAATAAATGGTTGCAATGTTCATTCTGAATATAGTAGTAGCAGTACTGAGAATGATCTGTTTAAGGAGATGAGCATGTACATGGAATCTCTTAATGATTTGTATGCAGACGATGATGACCTTTCTAGTGATTTCCAAATTGATTCGGGAACTTTGGTTTGTGTGGCTTGTGGGATCCTTGGTTTTCCATTTATGTCTATAATACAACCATCTCAGAGAGCATCAACACAACTTCTGTCCCTCGATGATCATTTAGTTAAAGAATCAGGAATTCCAAGATCTGAGAATGATCTTTTTTCTGCAGATACTGGTGATAATGTCAAGGGCTCTGTTTCAGGTATTAAGTTGAAATTTTTCTGTCTTGTTTGATAAATAACTGTTTTCTGCTTAATTGTTCTCCATTGTGAAATTAATCTTGGACATGGTTTTATATGTGTTGTTTTGCCCAACTTGCGATGAGAATTGTTGTATCGAGTCTATGATGTCTCAAAACTCCTAGTTTTGGTGATGTCCCAAGTGAATGCAACTAATACCATAGTTTTTACTTTTCATTTTAGTATCACTAGATGTCTGTGCCAATGTAGAGGAAAAGTTTTTGCAAGTTCTGGACATTTGTTCTTGTGTATGGCAGTGTTGGAAATCATGTAAAAATCAGTAGAACATGACATTTTTTCCATTGTTATCAGAATTAAGATGCGACATATAATCAGAATTTGATTACAAAGTAAGGGACATCTATGAGACATACGGACATAAATTCTTATATCTTGACATACTAGTCAATTTCATAAGAGTTTGCACTGAGTGAATCAGTTTGTTCTGACCTCGTGATTGCAGATCATCTTCCTACTGGTTCTAATGTTTCTCTGCCACAGAGGGATCTGCAATTTCCCAGTGGTTGGAATGCTTCTTCTAAATTTTTGAGACCTCGAATTTTCTGTCTGGAGCATGCTATCCAGATAGAGGAGCTCTTACAATCAAAAGGTGGAGCAAACCTTCGTCTAATTTGCCATTCAGGTATATAAAATTTAATTGAACCCTACTAAGTCCACAAGCGTTGTACCCCTCATTTTCCCTTGGTAATTTACTGCATAAGTTCTATAAGTTGTTAATAATTATGTTGTTCTCCTTCATTCTTGTAGACTATCAGAAAATGAAGGCACATGCATTGGCCATTGCAGAGGAGATTAATTGTCCTTTCAATTGTAATGAGGTGTCAATGGAAGGTGCATCCCAGGAAGATCTGAACTTGATAGATCTTGCAATTGGTGAGCAAGAGCATAATCAATATGGGGAGGACTGGACATCAAGACTGGGTATAAACTTACAGTACTGTGTAAAGGTCAGAAAGAACTTTCCATCCAACCAAGTTCACCATGCATTGGCGTTGGGAGGAGTATTCTCCGACAGAAATCTCAGTTTGGATTTCCTGAAGATCAATTGGCAGTCTAGAAGGTCTCGGTCAAGAGTCAAGTTGAATCAGCTAGATTGTAAGAGCAGTCTAAAAGATGACGAGGTTGACGCATCTGGGAACAAGTCAGTTGGTGTGTGTTTGAAAAAAGAAAAACTTCTCCAATACTCAAGAAGAAAGTTTAAAGTTAAAATGAATTGTTCCACTGATGAGCTTCAAGGATGCTCTAGGAAGCACTTGAATGAAGAAGTTTTCGTTGCTAGAAGTGAAAACTTTGAAAAGCATGCTAACACTAGTGATACTGGGATTACTGAACGTGGTTCTACACAACTTTGTTTATTTTCAGCTGAAGTGCCCAAGATGCCACATGAAGCAACTGCTATCATAGAAGTTAAAAGTGATACAGACCAGTCTGAGTTTCAGACATTGGAAATGTCAAAGAAGGAAACGGATACCGTGGGTAGTGTTTGTAACAGAATAGCCTGCAGTCCTAGGATGCAATGTGTGATTAGTGGAGTAAACATCGACAATGAAGATTCTCAGTCCAGAAAAAGTTCTAGTTCACTTGTTGCTGCAGCTGCGAAAATGCACGCAGAGGATGATATGGAAATTACAAAAATCACAAATGAGAGTTGTAATGTCTTTCATAAAGAGAAGGATGTAATTCATAGAGATACTTTGGAAGGGGAGGCTTCTGGTCCTGATAACTTGGTATGTCCTCAGGTAACTTGTCCAACCATAGAACAAAGAGAGAGAACGACTTCAGACAAGTCTAGCATTAACAGTGAAATCGATGATCGCTCTGCTGGTGCCGAGAACTTGTTACGATCTCGGGTTATGTGCCCAACTGTGAATCAAAAAGAGAATGCGTCTTCAGAAAAGTCTTGCATTGACAGTGAAGTCTATGATCACACGGTTATGGCGAATGACAGGCCACAAGAACCCCAAACTACATGCCAGAGAAATGAAAACGACAGCATTTCATGCAATGACACACAACTAAATAAGACGACTTCCCCCATAGAAGAAAGGCATCATCTGCTAGACCTCTTTAGTGCAGATGATAATGTACGGCAGGAAACCAAATCAAGGAGTGAATTAATTACGGAAAAACATGTGCATGAAATAAATCCAACTACAAGTGCAGTAAGTAAGAACGAACCTGTTTCAAACGATGTAATGGGGATCGACCGGTTGCCTTGTTCTCCTATTGAAAAGTGTTCTGGAGCTGAAGAAGAATCGTGTGACGGAGAAGGTATGCTTAAGGATAATGAAGTTTGCTCATCTGATGAGCTGGAAAGCATGGGCTTCGCATTGGTGAGCCTTGGAGCAAGATCTGGAAAGAGTAGAAAAAGAAAGAGTGGACTGGAGCAGAAAACATCTAACAAGTTGAATTGCAATGGTTTTATTAGAAGTCCATGTGAAGGCCTGAGACCGAGGGCTGGGAAAGACGCAACAAATAGAACTGATATCGACTTCAAACAATCAAACAAGGAGAATGTAGTGACAAAGAGGGCAAGAAAAACTTCTGACGTTTCACATTCTCGTCCAAAGAGAGAGAAGCGGATGATGGAAAGATCTCACAAGTGTGAAATTGAAGGTTGCCAGATGAGTTTTGATACAAAGGCAGAGTTAACGTTGCACAAGCGCAACCGGTGCCCTTACGAAGGGTGTAGAAAGAGGTTTAGTTCTCACAAATATGCTTTAATACATCAACGCGTTCATGAAGATATGAGGCCATTGAAGTGCCCTTGGAAAGGTTGCACCATGTCGTTTAAATGGGCATGGGCGAGGACCGAGCACATACGAGTCCACACCGGAGAGAAGCCATACCAGTGCAAGGTCGAGGGCTGTGGCTTGTCTTTCAGGTTTGTGTCAGACTTCAGCCGCCATAGAAGGAAAACAGGACACTACATAGATGAGACACATTGAAGATTGGTCATAATCAGGTAGGTTTTTGTACTCTTATGCAAGTGTGAATTAGTCTTCGTGAGTCCAAAGAGGCCAGCAAAATTCGTGTACAATCAAATCCTAACTTGGTTGAGAATAGGAGTAGATCGATCCTTTTGTAGGTCACCAATTATTTGAATGTCAGTGATAACTTCCAAGTTCCAAATGTCATCTCTTGGTTGCTTTCAAACCCTGGTTTCTACTCTATCCAATCCATATCCAGTTCCCCAAACCATGGAAGTTAAATGTATGATAAAGTAAGATCATAGAACCAACTAGAACATGTAAGAATAATTAGTCAAATACGATGTTATATACCAAAAAGATTAATAATTAATAATTATTTGTAATAAGATTTCCCTCTGATTGAATATAGCAGAAGATCTCAATGCTATAAGAACTGGCCGCGGCCTTTATAGAGCTTCCGTGAACCCCTCCCTTCTTATCTAAACAAAACAACAAAAGCTCGACATGGCCGCTGCAGCTCCACCACCGCCACCAGCCCCAACACCGTCACCACCCACTGGCATACCGGACTCCGATTCAACTCCGGTGGGTCGCCCACTTTTCTCCCGGATCCGCCTAGCAACCCTATTAGACGTCCCCCACATCCACAAGCTCATCCACCAATTGGCTGCCTTCGAACGCCTGGCCGATCGTTGCATTGCCACCGAAGCCGCACTCTCATCAACTCTCTTCAATGGCCAACCTTTTCAATCCTTCACTGTCTTCCTCCTCGAAGTCTCCCAACGCCCTCTTCCCAGCAACATTATTCCGCCCCCAAGTTTCACTCCGATTGAGCAAATCCTGTATCTTGATCACCCTATCACGGACCCAGAAGCTGAAAATTTCAGGAGCGGCTCTGATGATGTTGTGATTGCTGGGTTTGTGCTGTTTTTCCCAAATTACTCTACTTTCCTAGCCAAACCAGGGTTCTACATCGAGGATCTGTTCGTGAGGGAGTGTTATAGGAGGCAAGGTTTTGGAAAGATGCTGCTTTCTGCTGTCGCTTCACAGGCTGTGAAAATGGACTATGGGAGGGTGGAGTGGTGTGTGCTAGATTGGAATGTGAATGCTATTAAGTTTTATGAGGACATGGGCGCTCAGGTGTTGCATGATTGGAGGATTTGCAGGTTGACTGGTCCTGCTCTTGATGCTTTAAAGAATGGTGTCTAGGATTTTAATCTCAAAGGTTTTGTTTTGGGATTCATGGGAAGTTGGTTAAGGTTATTGTTTTGGATTTGTTTTCTGAGAGTGATTTCCAACTTCTCTGGTCAGTAGTTTACATTTTCGTTTGTGCGTTCAATCTATCTTTGTTATGAACTTAAAAAATCAATAGTTAATGTTACCTTCTTGTTTCTTGTCTTCTTGTTCTACCCTCATTTTCATTTAATCTTGGAACACAACGTTCAGTCACTGAACAGATTGCGATTTACAAGGATTTAAAATGCAACTCAAACATTTAACAGGAATGTTTTGCTTTAGAATGCCAAGATCTGGGGTTGAACTTGACGTGTTGTTCTTGTTCACTTGTTCCTACTCTTCCTGTCAAAAAACGTTTCTTTTCCTTCACTTAGTCAATGAACCACTCACAGCTGCCTCTTGCCTTGTGCCTTGTCCTTTTGTTCTTGCTTGATCTGTTCTCTAATCAACGTTTTGCTAATGACTATGTTTGTCTTTAGCATCAAAATTTGTTGCTTTGTCTTAGTCAGGAAGGCTCCTTCTGCAACCAAACTTGAAAAGGAGGCTCTTTATCAAAAGGAATGCACATACTAACTTAGCCATTGCTCATTATTTATGTGTTCACTAAACAAAATCACCATTGATAACTTGTTTGTGGTGTTTCTTTCTTCATAAAAGGAAAGGTTTTGAGAGGAAGATGTGATTATTACCTTAGGCTTTGGTGCAATAAATCTACTACAAGGAAGATCCCAAATTTTCACACCAAGATAGTGGCGTGGTGTGTTACTATTTATTGCACCAAAAGTACAAAAAGATTTAGTTTGTTACTATTCACTGCATCAAAAGTAAAAAAGATAACTTTATCTTATTACTTTTTTACATATTCCTTTTATATCCTTTTTACAAATTGATTTATTTACATAATTTACTAAATAATTAAATTTAAAATATATATTACTTTACACAAAATA
>JAOQMS010000003.1:32224782-32258830 GCA_027563885.1 Erythroxylum longipes | reverse complement strand
ATAAAGCATATATTAATTAATTAAGAATAATGATTTTATTTTAATTTTTAATAAATAAATAAATAAATATAAATTATCGTATAAATATAAATTAATTTAGTTAATAAGTAAATTATTGTGGTATATTTTTTTGTAAAATTTTGGTGTAAAAATTTTAGTGTAAAATTTTGGTTGGTGTTAAATTTTGGTGTAGAATGATTGGAGTAACACCAAATTTAGTGTAAAAAGATTCTAAAAATATTCCATTTTACTATAAATTTGATGTAATGGTTGGAGATGCCCTTACACCTTTAAAGTGAAACAAAGCTAGTGAAACAAAGCTAAGAAGCTGAGCATGTTGGGTGTCACTTTTTACTTTTTTGTTTTTCAAATAATTATTAGATTAAATCTCTTTATTAATTAAGAGTAAGACTGCATATTGATCCAAAAACAATAAACTTGTCCAATTCGTACATGGATCAATTGATGATGAGAGGCCCTCTTATGAAAAGTTGAGAGTTTGAAACAATTGATCCGATAAATTTCTTGTCAAGAGATTTTTTTAAGTGTATTTTATTAAAAGTGAAAACCTGTTAAATTTATTAATACCGATTGATTTAATTTTATTTATTAAATATAAACTATTAATTATTAAATAAATTTTAAAAGTATATAATTTGTTCATTAACTATTATATATATTTAAAATTTTTATTTAATATATACTCGAAAATTTCATTTTTATAAAAAATTTATATTTTTATACTGTCACCTTTCCATATCTTTTATCACATTTTGTCTCTTAATGTATACATATTAATGACTTGTTCATATTTCATAAATAGCTTTTCCAATCATATTTGTGTTGCACCGCAAGAGGTAGTCAGGTTGGTGGAGTTGGAGGTCATGTGACTAAAAGATTCTGCGTTCAAATCTCCTGCTTACACTATTTTGATCGAGCCTGTCGTACAAGGTTTATCTGGTGCGAAATATCTAATTGGCATAATTTGTAGGCTATTAAGTCAATCTGAAAATCTATTCAGTACGCATTTAAAGGGAAACGAATGTCAATTTCTCTTATTACAAAAAAAACATATTTGTGTTCTGTTCATATTCAAGAGCACACATAATCCAATTTTCTCAATCTTTGAAACTCACGCGACAAGAAACCATAAATAACTTCTTATTTCATAAATAGACTTTGCAAATGAATATATCATCTGTTCTATTTTTACTGTTCCAATCATATTCTATCCTATTTCATCCGCATAGGATATGAGTATGTTGATGAGATGAGTTGAAATAAAGTTATACTAGCAAAAAAAAAAAAAAAAGATGATTTCATTTAATAAATGAGTTGAAATACTCGTAGTTGGATTTAAATATAATTTAATTTTAAAACATTTTAAATTGGCTATCTCAAACTCAATTTTAATTTATTATAAACCTTAAATATGTAAATCGATATTTTTAGTTTTAGTTATTAAATTAAATAAAAATCATTTACTAAAATATGAAAATATAATAATCGAATTCATAATTAAGCTTTCTTGTTGCTGCTAGGTTCGGTTTTACTGCTTATTATTTCTGTTTACTTTGTAGTGCTCAAACAATTATAAAGTGCTAATGACCGTCCAAAAAAAAAAAAAAAGTGCTAATGCATCGGTGGTATTTCCATCATCGCTGTATTTGTTTTGGTGCTCGTTGTTCCAGACTTGGAGATCGTCAGAAAGAAAAAAGAGAGTTTTCAGTAAAGAACGCTTTTATGGAAGATATGGTGAAGGAGAATTCGTCCCTTGTTCTCTAAACAAAACAACAAAAGCTCGACATGGCTGCCACTGCTCCGCCACCGCGGCCAGCCCCAACACAGTCAGCACCCACTGGCATACCGGACTCCGATTCAACTCCGGTGGGACACCCACTTTTCTCCCGGATCCGCCTAGCAACCCTATTAGACGTCCCCCACATCCACAAGCTCATCCACCAATTGGCTGCCTTCGAACGCCTGGCCGATCGTTGCATTGCCACCGAAGCCGCACTCTCATCAACTCTCTTCAATGACCAACCTTTTCAATCCTTTACTGTCTTCCTCCTTGAAGTCTCCCAACACCCTCTTCCCAAAAACATCATTCCGCCCCCAAGTTTCACTCCGATTGAGCAAATACTGTATCTTGACCACCCTATCACCGACCCAGAAGCTGAAAATTTCAGGAGCGGCTCTGATGATGTTGTGATTGCTGGGCTTGTGCTGTTTTTCCCAAATTACTCTTCTTTACTAGCTAAACCAGGGTTCTACATCGAGGATCTGTTCGTGAGGGAGTGTTATAGGAGGCAAGGTTTTGGAAAGATGCTGCTTTCTGCTGTGGCTTCACAAGCTGTGAAAATGGACTATGGTAGGGTGGAGTGGTGTGTGCTAGGTTGGAATGTGAATGCTATTAAGTTTTATGAGGACATGGGGGCTCAGGTGTTGCATGATTGGAGGATTTGCAGGTTGACTGGTCCTGCTCTTGATGCTTTAAAGAACGGTGTTTAGGATTTTAATCTCAAAGGTTGTGTTTTGGGATTCATGGGAGGTTGTGTTTTGGGATTCATGGGAAGTTGGTTAAGGTTATCGTTTTGGAGTTGTTTTCTGCGAGTGATCTCCGACTTCTCTGGTTCGTACTTCACATTTTCAATCTTGGTACATAATGTCCAATCTCTGAACAGATTATAAAATGCACTCAAGCATTTAACAGGAACGTTTTGCTTTAGAAATGCCAAGATCTGGGGGTTGAACTTGATGGGTTGTTCTTGTTCACTTGTTCTTACTTTTCCTGATAGACTACCAAATTGCAGAGTCAAAACACTGTTCTTTCCATCCACTCAATCAGAGCTGCCTTGTGCCTTGTCCTTTTGTCTTCTTTTCCTCCACTTAGTTCAATGAACCACTCAGAGCTGCCTTGTGCCTTGTCCTTTGGTCTTGCTTGCTCTGTTCTATAACCAAGGTTTTACTAATGACCATGTTTTTGTCTTCAGCATCAAAACTTGTTGCTCTGTCTTCGGAAGGTTTCTTCTGCAACCAAATTTAAAAAGGAGGCTCATTATTAGAAGGAACGCAGATGCTAACTTAGGCTTCATTATTTCCATTTTTATTTTTAATATTCTATTTTTATTTCAAATTTAGTAAAAAAATTATATATATTTATTTGATATTGATTTTTAATTTTAGTTTCCCTTAGTTTTCAAAAATTATAACAAGTGATTTTTGTTTTCTAATTCTGTGTTTTTAATAACCTAATTTAATATCAATTAAGTATATTATTTAATTATTTAATATATTAATTATTAATAAGAACTACAAATAATTTAATTTAATATTATATATTTAATTAACTAAAATTAATTATTAATATGAATTTTAATTTAATTTAATTTTTGTAATTAAATTAGATTAATAATTGTTAATAAATATAATTAAATTTGAAATATCTTCAAAATATATAAATTCAAATAAAATTGGAATGAATAATTATAATATATTAGAAATTAATATTAATTTTAAATAATAAATTTAAATTATTTATTTTAACTCTTATATGAGATTTATTAATAAATTATTAATACAAATTATTTATTTTATAATAAAAGATTAAAATTATTTTATTTAATTAAAATAATTTATCTGTATGGTTTATCACTATATGAAATTAATAATAAAACATGAATTTATTTTTATTTAAAAGAAAAACACAAACTGAATTTAAAAAAACAGAAGTTAAACTACGACCCTTAGCTATTACTCATTTATTGTGTGTTAACTAAACAAAATCATCAAATGACTGATAACTTGTTTGTTGTGTTTCTTTCTTCACAAAAGGAAAGGCTTTGACAGGAAGATGAGAGTACTTTACACCTTTAAAGTGAAACATAGCTAAGAAGCTGAGCATGTTGGTTGTCAATTTGTATGTTTTCTGATATCAGAGAATTCTCAAGTCCAAATCTAACATTACCATCTTCCAAAGCTCGAATCTGAAAGAGCTTATTGTATTAATTTCAACCATGAAGTAAAACAAACTCTCCCCAAGTCTCCATTTATATTTATGTGTTAAGTTATACTTTCACTGAAATTTTCTTCCAAAACACTTCTTGCAACATCATTCATTTTTGACCCGGCCCGGCTTGGGGCCAAAATGATTTGGCTCGATTGAGTCACAAGTTGAGGTTAAGTCAGATTGACCCGTGGTCCGATTGAAATAATTAAAACAACATCATTTTATAACTTAAAAAAAAGAATGACTCATTAACATTCCTGTAAACTTGTCTAAATAGTAAATTCAAAGATCAAGATTTAGACTTTTTGAAATGGACAAATTGACGGTGAAAGGCCTCTCATGAAACTGGTCACTTTTTTCTTAAACTCAATTTTAATTTGTTGCAAAACTTAAATTTATAAATTGATATTTTTATTTTTAGTAACTAAATTAAATATAAATTATTTATTAAAATAAATAAACTAATAATTATATATAATATGGAAATATAATCTAATTCATAACTACATTGATTTAAAATTTTGTAACTTTGATATTATTAAATAATACAATACTATATAAATATTAAATTAATCCATTCAAATATCAGAAATTAAATTGATTTGAAATAATTATTATATGGTAGATGTAAACTAAATTAACTTTAAATTACTTGGAAAATATTAAAAAATGTATATTTTTAATTTACATGTCTAAATTTTATTTTAATTTTAAACTTAAATTCAATTTATGAAATGATTCTTAAAAGTTCATTTTATGAAATCAAAAACTCAATTGAATTTCAAGCCTTCTCAATCTATTCAGGTTCGAGTTGGGCCACAAATTTTGGACCCAATCCCAACCCGAACTAATGTCAAGTCTTTTCGTAAACCCTTCTTCTTTTCCATCTTTATTACTTATATGTCCAATAACCGAAACGATACATCTTCTATTCAATTTTACTTTGTTCTATATAATAATTAAAACGACGTCATTTTAACTATTAAGACTTCAAAGCGAATATGCAGTAACATAACGACGTCATTTAAATTACTATAGCGTCTCCTCGCTGTATCATCGAGACAAAACAACGAACGTCTTACTTGCGAGCTTGGACAAGAAGGCGAGCAAGAACCCTTCTTCTATGGCTGCTTTAAGGAACTTACTACTAATGAGGCGAGTACGGTCTGCACTTGCCGGCAACAATAATTCCTTTGCTTCTTTTCTTGATAACGGTCAGTTCTTCATCTCTTTCTGTGCCTGTTGCTTCGTGTCGTGTTGATCACCTGGTGTTTTAGATCATGTGCGTGTGTGGTTTCTTATGAATTCTGGGCATCCCGACGATTTGGGATGTGGGTTCTTTGGGGTTGCTGATAAAAGCTTGATATTTGTTTTGTTCTATCTTTGTTCAGTTCTGAAATTGTTCTGTTTTCCTCAGAATCGTTTTTAGTGTCAGGTTCCAAGTTTAGAGCACTTTATATTTGATTGCAATGAGATAGATGTTTTCATTTATCCGGATTCTTTACATTCAGTGGCTAGTTATGTCTACTAGTTTCCTCAAGGGAAGCAGTCTATTTCATTCACTGTCGATTACCAATTTCTTAAAAATGGTTAGCCCCCTTCGAGGAGCTATTTTTCTCAAATTGTCAGTCTGATTCTTGAAATGGAACCCAGTGCTTTCAAATAAATGCAGCACTTTATATTGGTAAAAACCTTCTTTGGTTGATTAAGTATGTAAAACGTGAATAATCCTTATTCTTGTATTATAGCAACATACTTGGTAGTGATCAGTGCCTGTGCGCTGGGCACATTCAGACAGCTTAGATTACGGTATGCAGCTAGTGAGAGCAATGAGCTGGTGGTCTCTCCTTGCAAGGCTGATTAGGAACTTAATTCAACCATAATGTGGCTGTCCTATCCCCTACAGCTTTATTCTTTGCTTTTTAGGTTTAGTTGTTCATGACTCAATATAAACATTACGTAGTTTGATTGCAGTTCTTAAAGAGCTTTACACTCACATTACCAAAGTAGTAGTCCAAAATAAATATATTGGCGTTCGTTGGCTTGTCCTACTTGATTCTTCCTTCCGTCCAATAGGCTCTTTTCTTTTGCATTCTGCGTATTCTTTGTCTATTTAACAATAGTAAATGGAGCTTAAGCTGTGCTGACATCTCTTTTCCCGCTAGATATATCCCTTGTTAGAATATGAAGCATTCATTTGTGTGATGACTGTCACTTATTAATTTTGAATTTTATTTTGCCAGAGTCAACTGTGAAGGTTAATCCTTTTTCCAATTCAATATTCAGCAAGAATGACTTTTGTGCAAGAAGATTTCAGACACAAGCAAATCTGGACAGCCAAACCAGCAAGGATTTGGAAAATAACGAAGCGAGTTACTCAAAGTCCAATTGTGATTCTGTTGATACCTCGTTACAAGTTGACATTAATGAAAACAGTTCCGTGAAGCTTTCAGCGACATCCAATTTGAAAACTTCATCAAGGCATGATCTTGCCATGATCTTTACCTGCAAGGTCTGCGAGACAAGGTCTGTCAAGACAGTTTGTCGCCAATCCTACGAGAAAGGTGTGGTTGTTGCTCGCTGTGGTGGCTGTAACAACCTACACTTGATTGCTGATCGTCTTGGTTGGTTTGGAGAACCAGGAAGTGTTGAAGAATTTCTGGCTGCTAAGGGAGAGGAAGTTAAAAAAGGCTCTGTTGATACACTGAGCCTCACATTGGATGATTTAGCTGGAAGGAAGATCACACAAGAATGAATTATCATCTTAATTGTAGTTATTATCATGGAGAAAGACACTTGGACTTTTGTCCTCATCAGAATGTACAATCTGTCTCTGATATATAATTCCTTAAATTTCAACCAAATTTTGTGCTTAAATGAAAATGAACGACGACATGTTCCACATTCAAGTATTGTTTGAAATACTGACGATTTATTCAATGAAATTTATGATGAAAAACTCTAGATCGAAGCTCTTTCTCAAGCTGCTACAAGTTCAGTGAGTTCATTTGACAACGGTGATTCTGTGTTTTGGTAAGCTTGTACGCTACTTGTCATTGTCAATCTTTCATTGGCAACCTCCGTTCATGGACTTGCTGGAAAGTCGCCTCTCGATCATGAATTGAAGTGGACAGTTGGGTCTACTCATGTTTTTGCATTTGGGATAATTTATGCAAAGCTACAACGAGTTTTTGAGTCAATTAACTTGGTTCACTATCAACTCTGAAGAAAAAGACAATACTCAGAATCTATGTGCATCTATATAGATAACATATATGAAAAAGGAGAGACAAAGGATGTCGTCTTGAGGAAGACAAAAAGTGAAATGTAAGTACGATGACACACAATCCCACGTATAATTTCTCAGTTTGTTACCAGAAGAAGCGGAGAGACACGTGAAGATGAGTACAACAACTCCCACCCCTTCTTCGTGTATAATTCCTTGCACTTCTTCTTCGTCTTCTTATTCTTCTTTTTCAGGGGTTATTCAGCTCAAGAAGATCTATGGCTACTATGGCTGTTTTCTCTTTCGCGCCAAGAGCCCACCTGCTTACCTCTCCCGCCACAATCATTGTATCTATGTCTATCAAATACAAGTCTCGCAGAAACTCGCTCCGGGGTGATTTCTTGAATGCCCATTTATCTATATTTGTGGACTGTTTGATGTGTTTTTCCTTTTTCTCGTTTCTTCGAACTTGTCTTTTGGTGTGTTTCAATGTCTGTAAGAAGGAAAGTTCATGTTTTGGTTGCTTTCCAGAGTCTGCTTCTTGAATTCTTAAATTCAGGCCCATTCTACTTTTCACCTGTAAATTTATCTGGTTTCTGTTATGGTTGATTACTTTCATTCCGAGTAGAAGATTATACAGTCTTGAGTTTTGGAATTATTGCGTTCAATGCACCTTGGATGGAAATATTGTCTCAACAAATTTGATTCATCTTTACTGGAAATGAAAATTCTCTCTTTTATGTGTATGCAAGTGCGATCCGTGGCTGCTCCAGTAGAAGATGTTGCTGGATTTGATGATATGGTTTCGGGAACGCAGCGGAAGTATTTCATGCTTGGAGGGAAGGGAGGTGTTGGGAAGACAAGCTGTGCTGCTTCACTTGGTGTAAAGTTTGCTAACAATGGGCACCCCACTTTAGTGGTTTCAACTGATCCTGCACACTCCTTAAGTGATTCTTTTGCTCAGGTTTAGTGAAATACGTATTCTTTTCAAAGACTTGAAATTATCAGCAAAGTAGGAAACTTTGTTTTTATTTTGTGTTTCTATGTCTTCGTTGGTTTATATGAAAGGATTTGGCTGGAGGGACATTGGTACAGGTTCAAGGACTGGAATATCCACTGTTTGCACTTGAAGTATGTGTATCTTCCTTTACAATTTCTGCTTGGCACTGCTGTTGTTTTATGAGGACTATATTCTGAAATATTCTCTCCGCTGATCTTATATCTTAATGTAATCAGTAAGTTAGATTTATAGTCTTGCAACAGATAAACCCAGAAAAAGCTAGAGAAGAATTCCGTACTGCGACTCAGAAAGATGGTGAATCAGGGGTAAAAGATTTTATGAAAGGCATAGGACTTGGAATGATTGTCGATCAGGTAAACTTTTAAACAAGATTCTTGTCGTTGCAATTTGATTGAATTCCCACAGTTTCGATTTCTGATATTTGACGGTCATGAGCTTGAGTTTTAGTTTTCTTTCATCCACTAGAATTTGCCTTCCTCTGTCTTTCATCTAGGTCTTCGCTTATACTTTCACCTCTAAGAAAAAATATTAGTATTTACATGAAAACATATGCTGAAGTTAATCAACACGAGACTTCAAGTGAAAATCAAATTCACCTATGCACAGTGTAAGTTATCCTTCCTCACTGGTGTAAATAGAGAGGAAAATGTTGAAGTAATGGACTAAAAATATGATTTCTGGTGATCTGTGCTGAGCTTGACTTGTTCATCATCTTTTTTCTGTCAAAGTTGGGAGAGCTAAAACTGGGAGAGTTACTAGACACACCTCCTCCTGGACTGGATGAAGCTATAGCAATTTCCAAAGTATGCTTTTTATGCTTTGTTCTCCATTATGGTTCACTTCATGTGGCTCTTCATAAGCTTTAGTACTCCCCTTCTCACTAGAAGTGTTTGGCAGGTTATACAATTCCTTGAATCAGAGGAGTATAATATGTTCACTCGAATCGTTTTCGACACTGCACCAACGGTGAGCAAATCCTCCATATTCAACTTAACATGTGAAATAAAATCAAATGATAGTCATGGCTATTGCTTACAGGGACATACATTGCGACTTCTGTCCTTGCCTGATTTCATAGATGCCTCGATAGGCAAAATACTAAAGGTAATGCCCGAATACAAAACTTGAATGATATACTACTTTTTCCTTTCTTTTCCTTTTATTTCACTTAACTATTCTACCAAAAAGATCAATGATATATTCTGTAGAGACATTATTGACAGTGTAATTTGTCAACTGTCTCTTCTATTCTATAATAAACTAATGCACACCACATTTCTAATTTGCTTTTGCTTGGACTAACTATATATAATTAAGATATAGACTTCTCTGGTATGAACTAATTTTTTGGTTTAGATGAATATCTATCTGAGCCAATAATGAGGACCAAATTATGCCTTCAATTTGAGTGCTTCTCATCCATTTCTATCTAGTCTGCGCTATGATAATGTTTTTGTTGGTTTCTTTGTCTGTTAGTCTTCTATGGTTCTAATCTGTTTTGCTTATGACAACAGCTTAGACAAAAGATAGCTTCGGCTACCTATGCCATAAAATCTGTTTTTGGACAGGAGGAAACCCGAAAGGATGGTGTAAGCCTGAAACTTTAGACTGTAGTACCTCTCTTTTCTATTCATTTTAACTGATAAACCTGCTTTATAGTTCTTATTTTCTGTCTCTGATTTTCATGTCAGGTTGACAAATTGGACAGGTTGAGGGATAGGATGCTAAAAGTGCGTGAGCTTTTCCACAACACAGATTCCACAGAATTTGTTATAGTAACAATTCCCTCGGTAACTTTCTGTAGTCTTGCCTTGTCCACTAATAGCTACATTTTGGATTGATAATTCTGCTTAAGCCAGTGAAAGTGTGCTTGCAAAAAGTAAGTAAATGACTAAAATTTGATGCTAACCCTTGCTATCATGTTTTCTATGGAGCTTTTTGGAAGCTTCCTCAAAAATTGGAGAAAAATGTCGAGTTAAGACTTATGTCCAATTGGAACATCAAAATGAAATGTATTTTGTTTTGGAGTATATTAGACCTGTCTAGTTGAATTTTCTTACAATCTGTTGCAACTTGGCAATTTAATCTAAGGTAATGGCAATCAGTGAGTCATCAAGGTTGCATGCCTCCCTGAAGAAGGAGAATGTTCCTGTTAAGAGGCTTATCGTTAATCAGATTCTTCCTGCCTCTGTCTCTGACTGCAAGTTTTGCACTACCAAAAGAAAGGTATTTATAGTCGACTTTCTTTGCATTGCTTGTGCCAATGTACATTGTTGCATAGCAAGAAGGAACATTTGCCATTTGATTCTCACGAACATAAGTTTATTTTTCTGTTGTATTATATATCTATATACATATCTCAGGATCAGATGCGTGCCCTTGACATGGTTCGTAGTGACCCGCAACTCTCCAGATTGATATTGGTCCAGGCTCCATTAGTTGATGTTGAAATCAGAGGTGTTCCAGCTCTGCAATTTTTGGGAGACATTGTATGGAAATGAGCATCCACATAATAACATCACAAGCTTTTGGTCACCAAATCATTTCTATTACTTGGAACTTAGATATGCTTGCACAATCTTTAGAAGCTTAGTCAGAAGCATTTTTTGAGAACCTGAAACTTCCAATATGCTAAATCTCAAATGAGAAAGCCAACTGTTCTGGCAGCAATTTGCTTGTTGGAGCTGTTTGTCCAAAAAGGATCTATAAAGTGAGACATCTAACTCTTTATAACTTTTCTGTTTGCATCATTTCGTCTCCTTTTTAATTCATCAACTCTCTCCTCTTGTAACGTATCAAACTTCTAGAGATGCATTTCATGTCCATTTTACTGGCTTAATAGCTTATTCAAGTTCAGTGAAATTTGCATGTATCTGTGGTCGTTCAACATGCTTATATCTGTCATAAAATGTCTTACAGTGCCATATAAAGGAAAAATAGTCTCACGTAAGTTAGTGAAGATGCTTCATTCAAGTCTGAATATTCTACAAAATTTTTTAAAATTCAATTACATTGTCACTTGCATTATAGAGATCTAACTATAATCAGCTGAGTAGATTTGAAACTGTACATAATCCGAAGGGTGTCACCAATCCAACCCGACTCAACTTTTGAACAGACCTTACAGTGTAAGAACTCTTAATTTTGTACAGTAAGTATAATGCCTGAATATCATACCTTGAGAGTTAAACTCACTTCCTTTTAAAGGTATGCATACCAATGAAAGCTATGACACGACTAATTACTCCGATGAGGATTAGAACAAATATACAAAGACCCCAGTGATGAAGATTATAGCCAAATTTCCAAAGTGAACCACAACGAGTAATAAGCCACACCCCATAGTACCTGTGACAAACAAAAACAACAAAAGGCGCAAAGGCCTTGTTGAATAAGAAACTATGGAAAGACCTGTCATGAAGCTTATTTCCCTAACAATAGATGTGCAGCATTCTTTGTTCTTTCTATCGTCATAAACTATATACAGAAAGGTCAATTATCATACCTCTCAGCATTTGCTATCACAAATGCTTCCAAGGCCCATCCAGAATAGCCAAAGTATGCTATATACTTTACAGCTTTATTATCTTTTGGTCTGGTGGCAATTAGAGTCAAAACTACTGGAAGAAGAACTGACCACTGCAAGGAAAGAAACATATCAGAAAATGTGAATGACCAATAAGCTATCTTTTTCAGTTTCCATTATGTAGCACCATCACTCACCAGCTGAGCTGAACCTGGTTCAAAGAAAATGGCTAACACATAGGCTATACCAGTAACACAGTAGACAAGGCAAAGCAAGACTGTGTAGTTATCTGCAAAGGAAGATCTTGGATTTGTGAAGAAATAGAACATAGAAAGATACACCACAGGCTTGACCACAGTGTTGAAGAGGTCAACAGTGTCCTTGGCCAGAAAGTAAGCCAAGCTGCTCATGCCAGAAGCACTTTCTCTCCAGTACTGTAACTTCTCAAGAGAAAATGATCTCAAAGCTGCTATTTTGCATAGGAGAGCTGAAATCAGAAAAGAAGATGGGTGAGGAACTGGTGCATAAAAATGCCACAGAAAAGCAACTAGGTTTTCAATAGATAGGTTGAGAGCTCTTATGCCATCAAATTTTCTAGTAAGTTTAATTTTTTAGTTGCAGATGGATTTAAGTACAAACAAACTTGCGGAGTGGTCAACTGAAGTTGCCATACTTACAAACAGCAATGATGGCATATGTATAACCAGCTGCCCCAAATGATTGATCATCCACTTTTGCAAGTGATCCTAGACAAGCTCCAGCAAGCAATAAGATGAGGTAATCTGTTGCTTGTGTTTTAGCTTCCCTCAGACGTTGTTTACTGATCCTGAAAAACAGAGCATCGATAATTAGTGTGATAGATTTGCATAGGGAGTGTCATGATTTTATGACTATCTTCAACCAAATGTTCTTAGTTTCATATTCAAAAACCAGAAACCTCAACAATACACTTATAAAAGTATCAGTTGATTGGATAATAATCAGTAAATGCTTATTTAAGAGTGTTATGTACTACTCAAAGAACTTAAACAAGATATAAATGACAAACTAGAAATGTTTCATATATGTTCAACACAGATTTCTGTACCAAAATGAAATATCCTCGGGGTACATATCCATTTATAGAAAGAAAAATAACAATGTACCTGCCAAGATAATATCTATATTGCTGAAATACACCTGGAGTTCTCCGGTGTGATAAGTCCCTAGACTTCAGGAAGTTATGTCGTATCTTGTCCTGTTGTAACCCCACATTGCTCTTCATATCTTGCCATAATTCTCCTGCAAAAGACCTATCCTCCATTTCATTGCCTTCAGAACTTGTCCCATGTGCTGGAGCAATACCAAGTGCAGCAGCACTGTGCTGCATGTCCGGTGGCACCGGGTATCCATTATGAATCATCCATCTAACAGGAAGTTCCCTGTAGTTCACACCTGCACTTGCAGTTGGCATTACTATACCCTCTAGAATGTCAATAAAGTGGTCAGGAGGATTAACTCGTTCTGGGACGTTAATCCCAAGGCTAGAGAAGTACTCTTCAACTTTCTTCACAGAGCCATGATATACAACAAAGCCTCCTTTTGCCAGAAGTACCAAGTCATCAAACATCTTGAACAAGGTATAGCTGTAAAGAAGTTTTAAAAATTAATTGGTGAGAAAATAAAAGTAGAAGCAACCATAACCAAGGCAGCATTTAGATATTAAACACAAGTTTTTAAGGGGCCACTATGAACAAAGCCTATTCCAAATGGCTATTGTTTATACATGGATGGAAATGTAAGAACATGCAGCATTCATATCGAGAGGATGATTTCATGAGTCACTTTTCTAAACATACGACCTTCTTTGGTAGTCCAATAAAATCATTTGATCTCATTTTTGCTTGGCACTATGTTGCTTTTGATTCGATAAGGCCACAATCATAATGCATGAGAGAAGTCATGAATAAGAATTTATACCTAAGGAGATGTTGGATCGATATCCACACACTATCTTACTATTTAATGAAAGAGACATAACAAAACTAACTATTTTCAAGATGACAGATATCCATTGCTTATTTGCTTTACCTTCATAGCATCTGCATGATTTGCCACTAAGACAGAAGCAATGGCTATTGAATCTTTACTCATTCAGATGGAAATCACCACCCTCTTGCCACAAGATCTATGCAAGTTCCAACCTCAAACAATGCAAGATCTCCAAAAGAATGCAGACTGATATAGTAAGAGTTACCTTGGTTGGTGAACAACCATGCAGATATTAACACCTTCAAGAGCTTCGCGCCGAAGCGCTCTAAGAAGTAGTTGAGAGGATGCACTATCCAGACCAGAAGTGGGTTCATCCAAAATCAGAAGAGAAGGCTCCATAACCATTTCCAGTCCTACATTTACTCGCTTTCTCTGGCCGCCAGAAATTCCTCGTTTTTCAACGGTTCCAACCAATAAATTCCGTACTGTTTGTAGCCCCAAAGATTCTACAACTCTTTCAACAATTAGAACTTTATCTGCTTTGGTCAATTCAGAAGATAATCTGCAAACATCATGCATGTGTTACGATAACTGAAGAGGCAACTAATACGAAATTATTATGGATGCATCATTATGCATGAGAAGGTAAAGAGAAGGCAAAAAAAAAAGGAGAAACATATTATGCTACTCGATAGATTTAACTTTTGACTTCCCGGTATCTATATTTCTCTTTCAATGACAGTATACGGAATCAACAAAGAGTTGATTGCTATCTAGATGAAAGCTTCTATATCTTCAGGGTCCAATGAGTGTGCAATCTTATTTTTGAGATCCAAAATGTGCACAACACACTCCAACACAAGTATATTTTCTATCTGAATCCTGGAAATTGAATTCAAAATGAATGTTTAGCTCTTGAAGGCATTTAAAGCAGGAACAACAATGATCGTTCCAGTTAACTAAATAGTAGCTCTTAAATGCTTGAGGGTAAGTTGCAATCTACACCAAGAAAAAAATGAACGTATTTCTTACATCAAAAAAAGGTGATTGTTATTAAACTAAAGAGGAATGGATGCTGAAAGAACATAATAACTTACAATGACACATACCTGCAATGTGCACTGAACCAGAGATTCTCTTCCACGGTCAAATTTCCATGCACAATATCATCTTGTGGAACAAAGCCAATAATTTTCTTATACGAGTGGATGGATTCGTTTTTTCCATTTATAAGAACCAGGCCAGTCATGTTGCATGATATGGCTTTTCCTGCAAGAGCTGATAGAAAGCTTGTCTTTCCAGCCCCTGATGGACCCATGACAGCAGTAATACGACCAGGTCTTAACTTTCCTGTTACACACCTCAGTAAATGCTTATTTTTGGTCTTTAAGGTAAGCGTTAGGTCTTTGAATGCAATCTCTATTAGAGGCCTTTTCTTCAATTCAGTATTAGTAGCCATTGAAATCACGCCAGAGAAAGTAAGGTTTTTGTTTTCTTTCTGTATAGCTCTCTCTTTCTCAAGTTGAGAATAAGCATATCTAAAAATTTGGCTATGAGTATTCAACTCTTTTCTTGTATTTCCTTTTGTTGGACCTGCAATATCAATGCTCGGACCCTCATAAACATCAAGATCACCTTCAATTTCATGCATCATCTTCGTCAGGTCACTTGGTTCCTTCTCCTTTCCATTTGGTCCTACTGATGATGATATGGATGTGGATAAAGAGTTCAACTCGATGGGTGGATATAAGTCTTCATCAGCATCTGACTTATCTTGATTCAAAATCCTAAGTTGTTCAGGGGGTGGAGCAGATTTCCTAATAGAAAATCTCTTTGAGAAAGGAGCTTGGAAGCCACTTGCATGATTCTTTGCATAATTTTTTGCAGCTTTCCACCTTTGTTGTGCTTTTGCTTTTTCCCTTGCAGTTCTTGCTGCTGCTTCCCTTGATTTGGCCAGTCTCCTTTCTCGAGTGGTGATAACTTGATCAGAACAGTTGTATATGATGAGCAGCAGAGTACTTGTAGCGGCCTGGATATGCAATTAGTGTAACTTAAAGCAATCAGCTAGCTGTTTCTTGTATTGTAAACTTATTTGAGAAGAATTACAGGTTTCCTTAAAAAACTCAATTTCTAGAATAGAATCTAGAACAAAGAGATGATATAGAAAATAAATATGTCACATTATGCAAGACTCAATACAGAACATGAATCAAATAAGCCGCTGATCTAAGAAGTTGGCATAGTTTACCCAAATAAACAATTGAAGTCCCCAGAGAAGTGAAGCTAAACTACTTTCTGAAGAAAATGTAAAAATAGCAACTTACGATAAGCATAAGTCCATATGCATGAATATTTTGATTTGAAGAGTTTGCATCACATGAAGTCAACCTGAAACATCCTGAAAGGCGAGCAGCAAAAAGTCAAAGACAACCATGTGGAGTTGGAAAAAAGTTGACTGTAAGTAATAACAACAAAAACATTCCAGTAGTAATTTTGCTGAGATGCGGGGTCTAGGGAAGTTCAAAAGTACACAGTCTTACTATTAATTGGTAGAGAGGCTGTTTAATAGCTCCATGCAAAAAAAAAAAAAAAGGTTTTTGAAAACAGTTGAAAGAGAATAGAGTTGACTGCAAGTAAAGGATACTGAATCTGATTTTATCCAAAATACACAAGCACATAGCACTCAGAGGTTTGGATGATCACTTAAATTGCTAAAATATCAATATAAGTAACTTCATTAACACCCAGAAAAGGAGGAACAGAAACGAAAACACTTACGTTTCTCAGAAGTGGAACCCATTCTGCAATAGTATCTGAAAATCCAAAGATTAAGTCCAACGTCAGTAAAAATGAATGTCAAAGGCAGTCAGAACCGTGTGGAGTTGTCAACTAGTTATTATTTTAACAATTCACTTCAATGCACATACATGAGAGCAAATTCCAATCAGCAAAACAGTAGGTTGGATATGTAAGTCTTTGGGATAAAATAAATACCCACTACTGCATTCATTTTTCTGTACTGTAGATGAGCAGTATGATCCTGCTGGACAGAATATCTCACTACTAGTACCAACATCAGCCCATAAGTTTGCTCCTCCACAAGTATGATTTGGTTGTCCTGGTGGTAGTTGATAATTGTATCTGCAGAGACATACATTCTGGTATATTATTGACCATTGGTATTGCATATAGGAACAACCTGAGAGCTAGAATCCTAACTTACGGTTCACATAGACCAGTTAACCGATTGATTTTTGCGAGGGGGCAGTACGAACCCAATGGGCAAGCTGAAAGAAAATTCCAAGAAGTAGAAAATATCATAAACTAACAAAAGATGCACATGTATAAGGGCACCGATTAGGTAACACTTGATCCTGGAAGACCTAAAACCTGCAGAGGAGCAATTCAAAACAGCCCAATATTTGTGACAGAATTAGATTATTTTCCCTTTAAAAGGGTAACAGACAGGACATTTTAGGTACATATCCAGAATGACATAAAACATACGTATCTATACATTTGCAATTCAAGTGTAGTCCCAACAAGGAATGAACATTTAACTAAAAAGATTTTAGCTTCAATTCTTCTTCAGAAATACTTACGTATCATGCATGTGAGACCATGAGGACAGAAGAAACCTTCACAACATTGCTGACAGTTAAAAGTTCTTGAAGGTATATCCCGTGAGTTTTGAAGGTCAATAGGCTGATCTCGACTGATCCTGCAAGTCCATCCTGGCTCACAGCCAGAAACCCAAGAGCTTAAATTACAGTTTATGTTGGGTTTCAAATAATTATCTTTGTTTGATGATTCAAAGAAACTATTGAAGTAGAATTTCAACTCTGCCACTGTACACAAGTGCCTAGAAAGTTGTCCTGTTGCAAAGATCAAATTAACCAAATGAGTATTCGTTGATAGAGTATAACAAACCAATACATTGGAGGGAAAAAAGGTAGAAGATAATACATCCTGTATAGTTTTGTCAAAAGTTTTTCAGAATTATTAGTTATGTCTTGCTGCCAGATTATTCAATTAGCAGATAATTGATAGTTGATAGGACCTATGCTGAATGTTTCAACCTCAACTATTTACTAACGATGAAAGCTTTAAGTAACAAAGTCTCAATGCCATAATAGCAATCTCAATCTCTCAACACCCAGCAAAACTTGCTTCACTGAGATGCTCTTAAGCTATCCCTGTATTCTTCTTAATATCCTAAAGTTCTTTGTCCCTCTTTATTCTTCTTATTATCCTAGAAGTTATAAATGCTTCCTGGAATCTAAATAAGGAAACTTTTGGTGTTAAGAGCATAAGCACTTCTCTCAATGTCCTCAACTCTCACAAATCAACCAAAACATGATCATATCTTAGTTGTTACTCAAGTAATACAAATACCTTCAGTCTTCATAATGCATGTAGCCAAGAAATCTGTATTTGAAGAAAAGTTGAATGCTTGGTTCCAATCAGCTTCCCTGAAAAAAAAAAAAAAAACTTTTAACTTACCTTCATTCCAAATGTTATTGATCAAGACAGATGAAGTAAACTACATAGAAGGGTCTGAATCAAAATTTCAAATAGAATAACCTAAACAAAGAAAGTTCACAAAGCAATGAGACCAAATTCCCTCTTTGACATTAGAAATCCCACAGTTCCACTCAGAAATATGCATAATTCTGAGCCTAAGGAAATTCGATATAGAAAGAAGTAGTTTCTGAAACAGATAACTTACGGGTTCTTGACGCAGAACTTGGAGCGTTTTCCAATAACATCTCTGCTAAGAACAGCAGTCAGATTCGATAACCTGTTATAGGCCAGCTGTGTTACGAATGGACGAAGTGTGGGGTTATCAATTCCCTCATAATCACCCAAATCTTGGCAACGAACCAATTGTCTTTGTGAACTCAAATCAACAATGACCCATATAAGCATTATGCAGGAACAGCAGATTCGCAGCTTCTTCAAGCTCATATCTTTAAGCTCAAAAGCACTTGAGTGAATTGAAAAAGACTTCAACTTTGCGCTCTCACATGAGAGTTGCTGAACAAAGATTGATTCTTTATGCTAAAGAGATATGTGAGTCCATTGTAAAAGCCATTCCCTTCATCAAACCACTCATCTAAAATCTGGGAAAGGATGAGTTCAGACAATGTGGTGGTTGCAGGTCAACAATTGATGTTTAAATGTAGACAGCGAAGTTGCCGATGATTGCCGGCTCTCAAGACATGTTCTGTTGTGGTTTGGCAAATCCAAAGTCAACACTTTCACGAGACTCATTCTTTATTTTTAATTTATTAAATAACAAAATTTTATACATAATCACTTAAATAAAAATATTAATCTAATAAAGATTTTAATATCAAATTAAAAATTACAAGTAGAATATTTTATTTTCTATTAGAAATTCATTCAATCCAAAAAATTAAATCCATAGATAAATCATTTATCATTTCCGATATCTCTCTCACGTGAAAGCGTGAAGAAATATAATATATCATAAATATTTAAAAAACGAAAATAATGCAATTGAACTCGATAATTCCTAATTACATAAGTTTGATGATTTGTTAAATATATTATTTCACATTAAAAATGTGGACAAATTTAAGGATAATATAACTTAAATTTGATACCTCTTGCTAGGAATAATAAAGCCCAAGCCTGAGTCCGAGGCCCAACCTAAGCTTAATACAGATTGAGGCAACCTAATATGAAGTCTTTTATAAATTAAAAATGTAAAACAATTTTAATTTATTTATAAGAGTCAAGTCGAGCATGAGCAAGCCAAGTCTAAATCTCAAAATTGCATAAAACCCAATTTTTCAAAAACTTTGGATCTAAGGTTCGATTAACTCAAACTTATTTTGTCTGAGCCCAATTGTCATTCATATTTCTTATCAAATAATATTGTACTAACTTTATAAATAAATTGTATATTTTTAATACATCTTTTCACTTAGTTTTTTTGCATATATATTATAAATTTAAGTAATTATTTTTATTTTGAATGAGTATTTTATATGTGATTAAAACATTATTTCGTTGACTTCAGGTCAGTCCGGGCCTAATTGTCATCCGTATTTCTCATCAAATAATATTATATTAACTTTATAAAAAATTATATATTTTTAATACATCTTTTCACAAAATTATATATATATATATATATTATAAATTTAAGTGATTATTTTTTATTTTGAATGAGTATTTTATATGTGATTAAAACATTATACTTCATTAGAAAACTTTAAGACATTTAAAATTTAAGACATTAAATTGTGAAAATTGTGTTTGGAAATGAATATCTCGCGTATGAAATTTATAAGAATTAATATTTAATAGGCATAAAAACGAATAATTTTCAAAATCATGCAATTAAATTTAATTCACTCTAATATTAGATTAGTAATTATTGACTACAGTATTATTTTAATTAATCAAATAAGATTATGATATCCGTGTTTTTTTATTTTTATTAACCTCTATTTTACAATAATAGTTAATATAAAAAATATTGTATTTCAATATAATTTTTAAGATATTAGCTTATAAGATTATTCTTATATACAAACTTTTTTTAAAATAACAATTTTGTGTCTGTCTCTTATCCTTCTATTTTAATATGTTTGACATATTCTTAAAAAATTATTTATTTTAACAAAAAAGGTTTTGCGACTACCAAATGATGTAGGAGAATATGCCTTGATCATCTATATACCTACATTAAATGAAAAGTACGCAATTTTAACAACGAGACAAAAAGTTAAATCGGTAAAACAAAAAGTTTAAGGTTTAAAAAGTTTAATTTGTATTAAACTATCGTAAAACTTGTTAAAGATTGAATAAAATCAAAAATTTTGAAATATGATTAAAAAAAATCGTCTTTACACATAAAAGTATTTGAAGTTTAATTGAAAAAAGAGAATATTAAATCGAAACTAATTGATTTATTTTAGTTTATAATAATTTATTAATGTATAAAAATTGACTAATTAATTAATAAATTGATTGTTTTTAATAATAAAGGTTATTAAGATAAATTAAACCCAAAATTTAAAAACTTAACTGAAAAGTTAGATGTTTCAAGATTTTTATAGTAGAACGAACCAAACTGATTGAATTTTTTAATCATTAAAGCGAGTTTAGGGTGAAACCTTTTGAGTTATTTGCAAATTTTAAATTTTAGAATTATTTTAATTTTTTTTTGTTTTAATTCCAAATTTTAATATTTTTATATCTTCGTTAAAAAATAACGATAAAGTACACGGCACACCAACATTACATATGATCAATCAGATATTGTTACAAGAAAACTCAACTCAACCTAATTCTTAAATATTACATAAACTAATAAAATTTGACATAAATTAATAATTTATTGTATTTATCTTAAACTTATTAGTTTAAGTTTAGTATAACTAATTCGAATGAGTTTTAATAATTAAATTGACTCACTATACGCTCAATAATAATTTATTATTTCAAATATGATATTCATATCACATATACTTTTTAATCATATTTTATAGAAATATAAGGAATTAATATAGAAATTCAAAATTTTAAAAAATAAAAAATTTAAAGATGAATCTGATTTTTTTAATTATTTAAAACATAGGAGAGACCCATTTTTTTAATCCAAGAATTTATGTACACAATCAATAACATTTTTTTGAAAACATATAATAATTTATTAATTTTATAGTTTAAATAAATTATATAATCAATTAATAATTTAAAGTCATTTAACATTTTCCAATTAAATAATAAGCATTATAACTCTAAATCGTAGACCCTTTTAAATCTCACGTCAATGTTAAAAAGAATAATTAATTAAAAGTCAAGACACGTTAAAATTTCACTAAGTGATTTAGTTAGAGCATGTTATTTAAAAAATTATAAAAGTCAATTATTATTATTAAAATAAAAAGTGTCAAAATAATGGAAGAAACTATGCACGTACTTAACTTGGTACAGCTTAACTCGGTCGGGCCTACCTAAAATTAACAGGAATATTTCGAATTAATGGAATTTTAGATTGAACTTAAAATATAAAAAAAATTAAATTTTATATTAAATTTAAGTTTGGATTGTTTGAATTTGGTTCAAAATTATCAAATCAAATTACATTATTTCGAGTAAAATAACATTGTTCTTACATTTTAAAATTTAAATTAATCCAAATTAGTTTAAGTTCAATTGAATCTCAAATTGGGGCTACACTCATTGTCAAACTTGAATTTCACATAAAACCAACGTTTTAAAAATTATAATGGAAGTTAAATTGATAAGATAAGAAATTTAAGGTTTAAAAGGTTTAAGCTATATTAAATTATCATAAATCTAATTAAAAATTGAATAAAATTAGAAAATTTAAAATATGATTGAAAGAAATTATTCGTCAAATAATTTGAAGTTTAATTAAAAATATTAATTAATATTAATTAATTAATTAATTATGGTTTATAAGAATTTTTTAATTTATGAAAATTGACCAATTAATTAATAAACTAATCGATTTTAACAACAAGAGGTATTAAAGTAAACCAAACTGGAAAGTTAAAAACTAAACAAAAAATTAAACGATTCAAGATTTTTACCGTTAAACCAACTAAACGAATTGATGGTTTCAATCTAATTAGAGATAGTTTAAATTATTCTAAAATAATATTAAAAATTATTCTAAAATAATATTAAATCAGTATTAATTTAATTTAATATTTTAATGATAAAAGTGAAATCCTTCAGACTATTTATATTATATACGAGCATAGTTTAAAATTTAATAATCTTGAATCAGACCTAATTTATCAACATTCCCTTCATTTGCAAGGCTTGCCCTCTCATTGATTGTGTCAAAAACCAGCAAAAATAAGTGATAACACCACTTTCTCTGTGAAGATAAAGAAATGTTCTTGACTGACTTGCTGCATTTAACTATGATCATACCATTCAACAAGAACAATTCAACATCTAGAAACGAGCAAACTGTAAAATCATTCGAACCGTCCCTCCCCCATTTTGTTCTTATCATGAATACAAATACGAAGTTGAATCGTATAGTTGACATTTGTCCACAAAAATATCTTATATTAAATCTCCATTTGGTTTCTCTTTCATTCTTGGAAAGTTCTGACTTGGAAGCTTTAGAAAATGGCGGAAAATAACAGCTACGTAGTTCATGGATGCCAACTTCCAACTAACATCCATGAAAGACCCACGTAGGCCGTAGCCCACTGGATATTACTAAAATAAGAAGCAATATATGCCCCGACTCAATCTCTGTGAGTGTGATGTTCATTTCAAAAATCCCATCTTTTTGGTATTTGAAACAAAAGTTCAAAAAACCCCACACGGACCAATCATTCTGACCTACGCGGTTTCACCTTTCACAGAAAAAGATCAGAAAAGTATTATAAAGTTTCCACCTTTAGCTTTCTTTCTGCAGTTTTGGTTTTTCTTAAAAGGAAAGAAACCATTTTTTTTGTCTCCGAGTATATCTTTTTATTTAAATATGGGTTCTTAGTTGGTAAGCTACATTTCCAGCTGCCTGGTTTTGACCGGCCATAGATCATGGAAGGCTCGTTCTTGTGTTCGTCGCTTGTCCCTTTTTTTTATATAATTTTTGGATTCTGGGTCTCTCTCGTAACATCATCATCATCTTCTGTGAGGAACAACACCAGTTGTTAGCCTTTTGTTTTCACTTTTAGTTGAATATTCAATATATAGCAGCAGGTAAGCACCTTTCTTTAATCTGTATCTTTTAGTTTCAAACATAAAGTTTGAAAACTTTTTGCTGGTTTTGTCTAAAAATTGCGTCCTCGCAAGTTTTTTGGTTGCATCGAATTGGGATAGGCTTGTAGCTGATATACAACTCTGATTCCTGTCTTGGTGTATTAGTAAATTTCATGAGGTTGGCCTTCTAGCAATCTCTGCATCATCTGAAAGAGAGATTTATATCCGCGGAACCTTAAGTAATTGCCTAATATTTGTAGCTGTAGGTTTATATTTCGATAATCTTGATCTTAGTGATATTGGTGTAGCTTGTAATACTAAAACATTTTTTCATACCTTGGAAGGTCATTGGTCCATCAAGTGAAATGAAGTGTCTTTACTTCCACAGCAGAGAGAAAAATGAAGAACAAAAGATGACAAAATCTGTTTCTGTACACTCAACCGCCTCAACATCAATGTCAATGTCAACTGATTGTGATTTCCGGAGATTAGGATCAGAGTTCAATTCCCAGAATGTCTCTGATTTCAGCACAGAATCATCCACAAAGAACTCATTTCCATTGTTCCCTCAAAGGCAAAGTAATCTCAGAGAGTTCACATTTTCAGAGTTGAAGACAGCCACAAAGAATTTCAACCGTTCCCTTATGATCGGAGAAGGTGGATTTGGTGCCGTATACAGGGGAGTTATCCGGAGTCAGGATGATCAGAGCAAGAAGATGGATATCGCCGTTAAGCAATTGAGTCGAAGAGGACTACAGGCAAGCTCTATTGCATTCTTTTTTATCCTTGCACTCATCTGATGCATCTTGAACTATGCAACTTCTAACAAGTTTACTAAATCTGGACAAGGAATTGGCTTGAAACTTTCATTCACCATTTCAACTATCTGACGTGTTCTTCTGTTTACTCACAGGGGCACAAGGAATGGGTTACTGAAGTGAATGTCTTAGGAGTTGTTGAACATCCAAATCTTGTCAAATTAATGGGATACTGTGCTGAGGATGATGAAAGAGGAATCCAGCGCCTTCTAGTATACGAGTATATGCCAAATAAAAGTGTGCAGGATCACTTGTTTAATCGGCTCCGATCACCTCTAGGTTGGACCACAAGAATGAGAGTTGCCCAAGATGCTGCTCGAGGCTTAGCATACCTGCATGAAGGAATGGATTTTCAGGTATCTCTAATTGGATATATGCAGAGTATTAAGAATTAAACTCTGTGATTTACATTATAAATGTAACATAGGATGCACTAATTTCATGGGACTGTAAGATATTATAGTCCTTGATCCTAAATACGGTAGTAATAAACATTAGGAATATCGAAGCTGTATCTATGTCTTCTCATCTACTGATATTTAAAGATATGTTCAGAAGTTGGTCTGTTACCTCTTAACATATTGACCTTGATCTACTTAGTTTTCTTCTGCCCTTCCTCTCTCCTTTAGGTTTGTTGCAGTCCCGAACTTTGATAATGGAAGTTCATTCAATAATTGTCTTATCTTTTTCTACCATTTGTGATTTAAACCATGCAGATTATCTTCAGAGACTTCAAATCTTCTAACATACTTTTGGATGATAAATGGAATGCAAAATTGTCCGACTTTGGTCTGGCTAGGTTGGGACCTTCGGATGGACTAACTCATGTTTCAACTGCGGTATATTCCTAAATCTAAATGCTCTGTACCATTTTAAATCATGTATGTAGTGGTACGTAATGAGATCAATTTTGAACTCATTGATGAACTGGCTTATGTGCTTCTCAAACAGGTAGTTGGGACTATCGGATATGCTGCTCCAGAATACTTACAAACTGGTCATCTCACGTCTAAAAGTGATGTGTGGGCATACGGGGTTTTTCTATACGAGCTTATCACTGGCAGGCGTCCGTTGGATCGGAACCGCCCAAAGAATGAACAAAAGCTCTTGGAGTGGGTTAGACCACACCTGACTGATGCAAAAAAGTTCAGTTTGATTTTGGACCCTAGACTTGAGGGAAACTACAATCTGAAGTCTGCACAAAAACTTGCTGCTCTAGCTAATCGATGCCTGGCACGACAGGCTAAAGCACGCCCCAAAATGAGTGAAGTTCTGGAGATGATAAATAAAATCATGAATGCAACAGAAAATGGAAACCCTGCCCTCCCTATGAAAGATTCAGATTCCAAAGATGCTCCTGACATATCTAAAAGGGAATACTTGAAGAGAATGTTTATGAATCCATTAGTGGGAGAGAACAGATGCTTGTCTTGGAGAACATGGAGACCAAATGTAATTAGGACATGCTGAACTGGAACTCCTGTTTGAACGATGTTACTCAAGTAGGAAATCTTTATGTAAAAACTAATCTGTGTCCTGAGGAGCACAACTGTACATGTGTTATGAAACAGATTATTTCTTAAACAGGTCCTTCATCATACGAGTTTTGAACATATGCTGCAGCATTGTACTTCAAAATTCTCAACCACAGCATGCACAAAAAGTTCTCACGAGTGGAAGACCTTTTTCAACCTTGGAAAGCAATTATATCAGATTCTTACCTTGAGCATGTTGCTGTCTAGATATGCATAGAGAGTTGGACTACTCTTCTCAGGACCTGAATTCTCCACTGATCTGATAACTAAAACCTGATATATTCAAGGCCTTCCAATACATATACTAATGTGTCCTGTGTCAATAATAGCCCTTTCCATGGCAGTTCAGACAACACGGACACTGTGATACACCAACCAAGAATACTAGAATTACTGAAAGAATTAGAAGACAGAAGTTCATCTACAGATAAGTTAGAAAACTCAAAGCACAATCATGTTGTCTTGACAAGTTCACACAATCGAGTATAGCAATGGTGTATTAGTCAAGCCCAGCAAAGCAAAAAAGTCCAAGAGAACATAAAAATCTTTTCCAATCCCGCAAGGCAACCACTACTTTCTCTCTGAAAAAAACAAAAGGAATGAAGCAAAAAAAGTTTGGAGAAACACAGGAAAGAGTAGTAGCAAAGCAAATGCAGAGAGTTTTTGCCTTTGAACATTTTCTTACCTGCTTGGCTTCAGTTGCAAGGTGAAGTGCGAAGATAGCGAACCTGGAAGCTATATTGAGAGTAACCCAAACCGCCGATTATGACAGTGCAGCGGTCACAGTTCGAAGTGGTTTTGGGATCATCTTTCTTTTTGGGTTCAGAGGATTTTCTTCGAACACCAGGTGCTCACTGCAATGATGAGATCTGTAACTCTTTTATACTTTGCGGAGCAGCCATTGATTAGGCCTAAACAAGAGCAGAGGGATGATAAATCCTTATAATGCTGGTCCATTCATCATTGAGCGCGTACACTCCTCTTCTTCATTCTCGTCATGTCACCATTATCATCATCATTTTCATCGGTAAATTTTCCGTCTTAAAACAGTTCAGTTTGATTCTACGCTAGGGTTGGCAGAAAAATGAAATCTTTTTTAAAGGAATTTTGGCAAAACCTTTACGAACATCTTGACTAAAACAATACAGAAAGGATGAAAAACGTTGTTTTTCATTATAGTTTCAAATTCCAGGAAGAAACCATTGTAGGAGAAAGAGATGCATCAGCCATGAACCCTCGTGCACGCAGAATTATAACACGAAATGAGGAGTATATCTATATCTTTCACCTGCTAATTAAAAAAATATGGAATTTATGGTTTAAAATCCTTGAATTGTTTTGTCAGTCTTCATTTTCATGCTCATTTAAGCGTGATGAATAATAAGTGAGATGAAACGTGGAAGCAGAGCCACGGGTTTGCATTAACGGACGAGATGAACGTGGCAATTTCTTGCTTTGAAGAAATGAATGCCGAAGCAGATACCAACGTTCACCTAATCACGCGATCTGTTTATATGCTTTCTGTTACGGTTTCATTCTCTGACTTTCTCCAACGTCAATCCAACAGGAATTTTTTTTTTGAGAAGTTAAAAAATTTCATTTACAGCCTCTTTGGAATAAGGTGCATTCAATTAACCTGTTTAGAAAAAAAAAATCATCATGAATTGAATTTATAGGGGGATTTGAAATTTACTCTCTGTTATTTCAATTTAGCCAATATTTCGTGTGATTTCAATTCTCCAGCGCTGCTACTGTTCTTTTCTAACATTGAAATTCGAGTCTTCTCGTTATACTCACACTTAACTTCAATACAATACAATAAAAGAAATTGCACAAACTATCATAACTATAAACTCTTGTATTAAAAAAAAGTAGGAAGTATTTAACGTAATGAAAGAATTAGGATTGGAAGGACATGTTTTCTTGGATTCAGTTGATTGGCTCGTAGAACATTCTAATTTTATTAGTGTATTTTTTGTATGTCCAGTTAAGCTACGTTTAAATTAGTTGTCTAGGAAGATGGGTTGATGTTAGGTTTTTATAGCTTGATCTATTTAAGTGTGGAACTTTATAGATAATGTAACTTGCTCTATATAAGTATGAATGTTTTTTATTTAATTTTCTGATGTAACGATCTTATGTATCTTTATCACATGAAGACATGTTAACCTTGTTATGATATTATATGTATTTTGGAGTGAAATTTCAAAATTTGATAGTGCCTTGTAGTTATCAACACAAAAGAACTACTGCTCGTTCATGTATTTTTAAGCTTCTAAATTATAATAGTTTTTCATTATCTTCACAGCTCGATCTAGCCTAATGTCATTTACAATCAATTTTTTCTTTTCATTTTAATAATGAACTTTTTTGATGATATTACTTATAATGAAATTGATGTTTATGAGTTACTCTATGTAAATGTGAATATTTATTAATTAATAAGATTATTTTTCAATCAATGGTAAATATGTCATATGAGATAATTGAATTTATTTTGATTGTGTTTCAAACAATGTAATTAAATTCAATTATAATATTACTGAATTTGTTTCAAACAGTATAAGAACTCAGTTCAATCTCATTAATATAATTAAATTCGAAGGTTTCAAAGCACCCTGATAAAGAATTAGTGAAGATACAGCACAACACATGGGACAGACCCACTCGAAGATTCAATGCCTGAGTAATATAGCAACTGGACGACATCGTTTGGTAAAGCAACCGACTATGAGGTATAGCGATTCTGTACTTTCTCGAATCTCGACTTTTTCTCGCCTTTTCGTATTTGGGAACAGAGACGGACCTCTGAAAATCTGGCGGTGGGTTGACTGTCTCCTTCCTCCGATGGTTTCCTTCTCCTTTCTCTGGGCCTTGGATCTCTCAATAGTCTCATCTTCCACTATTGCGACTCCTTTTCCTGATTAAAGCTTTCTAGGTTATTTCCTTTACTCTTCAACTCTCGCTATGTTTAAGGTCTGGAGATTCAGCTCACCAAAGTCCAAATTGAAGGGGAGATCATCTCTCAGGTAAGGTTATCCACTCCGATTTCTCCCTTCTATTGTTACTTTGTCTTCCCGAATAACTTATCCAAAACCCTTTGGATCTACAGGAATCCTTCATGAATCTTCTACAGATGAGATAAACTGAGAAAGCCCTTTCGTTCCCCTCAGGTAAGTACCAAAACCCCTTTTATTTCAGTAGAATATCGAGAGTAATGAGAAATGCATGAATCCTTTCTGTCTTGTTCTGAAACTGAAATAACTGAGCTATGCATGATCATATTTTGAACTATTCTGGTATGAACCCAGGCTGAATGATAGGGATTACTGGACTGATCTGATCTGAGCTAGGTTGAAAGTTTGTATAATTTTACTAAAGTAGCATACCTTAGTAAGGGTTATAATCTCCAAGTGAGGGCTGTACCTCTGGTACATTGAAAGTTCAACTGATTAATAATCAGTTGTTCCCTTATGCTTGCAATTGTTAGATCTATAAGAGGGATATAGAAATAGCTTTCCCCTTGAATCTTCTATTATTCCTCTACTTCCATATTGCTTGGGTACATGTAGTCACCAAGATCATGAAGATATCCCTATCAGTTCTAGAAGTGTGCATAAGAGGTAGCTCCTGTAGAATGTCTGAAAGTTTACAAAAGTTAAAATCAGGAACACACATTCTAGAGATTATTGTCCACAATTCTTTAGTGAATACTCCCTCAAAGAAGAGGTGTTCACTAGTTTCATCCTCTAGATTGCAAAGGATACAAGTCTTAGACAAGGATAAGAACTTCAGCCGATTCATTGTGCTGAGTCTCTTCAAAATAGCTAACCAGAGAAGAAAGCTAGCATTAGGTCTAATAAACTTGTTCCAAATTTGGGAATACCAACTTATTCTGCTTACAGCCCCGTCCTTCAGCTTCCTAGCTTCCCTCATAGATATTTCTGAGATTAATTTCCCATGCCATCAATTGGTATCACTATCTCCGAAACTTCTAACTTGTTGAATAGACAAGATTCTCATCTCATCTGAAGTTATTTGCCAGGTACCATTTTTGACTAATTCATGAAGCTTTGTTTTCTTAGGGAATCTTTCCAATAGAGATATAGCCAACGGATTTTGAATTAGAGCTCCCTGTCCTATCCAATTGTCATACCAGAAGGAAATCCTTTCTCCAATCCCTATTTTGCAAGTAATATTCTGCTGAATTTCTTCTCTCATCCGTAGTATTTGGTTAAAGAACCAAGAGTAGCTATCTTTGGCCTTTATAGCCGAAAAACTCTCACCCTTCAATATATAGATGTGGATCCATTTAATCCAGAGTGACTGTTTTTCTCCTAGGATTCTCCAAATTCTCTTAGTAAGTCATTTTTCTTACTAATTGATTCCAGTCCTAAACCTCCTCCTCCTTTCGGTTGGCAAACAGTCCTCCAATTTACTTTTGCTATTCCTTTCTCCCCATTGCCTTTCCCCCAAAGAAATTGCTTCATAAGTTTTTCGATAGATTTAATAAGCCCTTTGGATAAGACGAGTAGGAACACCAGTAGGTTTGCATTGACATAATGACCGATTTGAGAAGTTGGAGTTTCTCTCCATAGGATAGGGCTCTGTTTGTCCATAACCCCATTCTTTGCTGAATTTTCTCAATTGATGGTATACATTCATAGAACCTTAACCTCCTAGATTGTATAAATAAAGAAGAGGAGGATCCTTGGCTTCCATTCCTGTAGCTATAGGCAAGGCATGAGCTAAGTGAGATGCAAATAGCTCTTTTGAAGGTTAATACCTAGACCCGACCACTCCTTGAAAAGGCTAAGAGTATTCATCAAAAGAGAGACAATGGACATTTGCCTTGCTTAGGAGGATAAGGTCATCTGCAAAACATAAGCTTGTTAGAGAGAGTTTTTTGCATCTAGCATGGTATCTAAAACTGGAGTCCTTAGAAGTATTCTGCTTCAACATTTGGGTATGAACTTCCATGCATATGAGGAATAGATAAGGGGATAGAGGATTCCCTTGTCTCAGTCGGGCTCCCATTTATTAGAACACCATAAGAGGCAGTAGAGATACACTCTTGAATCCATCTTATTAATCCATGGGGAAATTTCATGATTTCAATGGTTTGAATTAGAAAGCTCCAGTTTACGTTATCAAAAGCTTTCTGTAAATCAACTTTGATAGTGCAGTTTTGAGGACTGTTTCTGCGATTATACCCTTTCAGTAGCTCTTGTACTAGTAGAATATGATCCCCTATATCCCTGCTGCTCATAAAAGCGCCTTGATTATTGCTGATGAGAAGGGGAAGAACCTCCTTCAATCTATTTGCCAAAATTTTTGCAATAATCTTATAGAAGAAGTTTGTGCAAGAAATAGGTCTGTAGTCACTCCATGAGGTTGGATTGGAGTATTTAGGGACTAGACAAAGGAATGTCTTGTTAATCTCTTTCAGCAAAACTCCTTTTAGAAAGAATTCAAGCACAACCTCCTTAACAAGTCCTCCCACACTATTCCAGGTTTTTTGATAGAAAACCCCATTTAATCCTTCTGGACCCGTAGCCTTAGAGCCATTCAGATTGAAAACCACCCTCTCTATGTCCTGATCTGTAACTGGACTGATTAACCGAGAAGCCTCCTGTTCAGGGAGCCTTACTGAAACAAATTGCTCCAGAACCTCTCCAGGTCTTGTTGGGAAGCTTCTGAACCAAGTAGATTTTCATAATAAATCAAGGCTTCCTTAACAAGATCTTCTTGCCCAAACATAACTTCCCCTGCTTCAGTTTTAATGGAAGTGATTCTGTTAATATTCTTGCAGGCCAAAACAGAGTTAAAGAAGAATTTTGAGCACCTATCCCCATCCTTTATCCAATTTACTCTAGCTCTCTGCTTCAATAGAGAGTAGTGATTATCCACCAATTGCAGGTAAGTTTTAAGGGCATACTTTTCAGCTGTAGCTAGAGAAACAACGGTGGAATTGTCAGCCAAAGCTTTTTGAATGACTGAAAAATTTTCTCCAGCTGTGTCTAACTCTTTAGAGATATTCCGACCTCTCCAGGTGTTCAAGTTCTTCAACTCTTTTTTAATAGCCTTGAGCTTTTGAGGCAAATGTATTGTTTGGTTCCATAGAACTCAATTCTCCAAACCCTTCATTATTGCTTCATGATAACCTTCCAGAGGAACCAGAAAATTGTTAAATCTGAAAGGATGATGAGTTCTGGTGGAAGTAAACAAATTTACAACCCTCATAGGAGTATGGTCTGACATTCCAGGCTCCACAAATTGTACTGTACTTCCTGAGTAAGTATTCAACCATTCGGCATTCACCATTACCCTATCCAGCTTCTCCCGGAGGTGCCAACAAGAACTTTGTTTATTTGACCAAGTGAACCGATGGCCTTCAAATTTTAAGTCAGTCAATTCCACCTCCTGCATACAATCGAACATGTAAGGAGAATAATTTAACAAGTTGCAATTCCAACGGGAAATCTTTGAAGTAAGTCAGACCACCTCTTTTTTTTTTTTTTCATTTTCATTCTATTGCACTAAAAATCTTAATTAGAAAAGTGCGGCCATATCTACATGATCTTCCTTTTGTCTTTTTAAGGATGTTATGTTCCTTTTTTCTTTTTTCTTTTGTGTTCTGTGTTTATCTTTCCTTGTTGGTTATGGTTTCCTGGTAAGAGATTGGAATTTGGGAACTTGGTTCCTTTGTATTATGGCTTCTGAAAAGTTTTGTGGACAAAAATGGAATCTTTTGCATGTTCCCTCTTTTCTTCTATATTTTGTGTTTGTCTTTCCTTTTTAGATCTGGTTTCCCTGTAAGAGATTGGAACTTGGGAACTGGCTTATTTTGCATTATGGTTAATTTCTGAAAAGTTCGGTGGATAAAAATGGAGTTTTTTTGGCATGAAATTCGCTTAATGGCATTGGTTTTGCTTGGTGGGTTTACTTGCAAAATTGTTACGATTTGCATGGAACTGAGAAAGTTTCAAACTTTGATGATCGGAGGAGCTCGTTTTCATTTCTTCTTTTTCTGCTTTCATCTTGTCGTGCTTCTGATTGCGTTATATGGTATCTTACAGATTTGTTTTGCGTAAAGCTGAAGTAATCATACAGGTGTCAGAGATTTTACGAATTTTGTATCACGATTATTGTGTATGATCAAGACCCTCATGTTGTTCCATGGGGTCTCCATAATCTAATTGATGTTTCTTCTCTCTCCAACGCTTCTTCTCAGAGCATTACTCATTATGGCAGGGAGACATCTGAAGTTGGGTATGTTACAGAAGGTTATAATAATCAAACAAATCATATGGAGAACGATGCTGTTATTGCACATGCTTTCCAGGAAGAACTTTCCCGGGTTGCTTCTACTGAAGAAGCTGGGTTCCATGATCCTGCTCAATATTGGGTTCTTAACCAGCAATGGCTTGGTCCTTCTGGTGGAGAATGCCATGATTATGGTAATGTGTTGAACTTGATTCATTGCTTATAGTGGGCTACTTCTGTTTCTCTGGGCTAATTTGATAGTTTGTATGGTTTCTCAGACAATGAGACTGGTCAGAAAGTCTTGGATGATGATGATAGTTGCCAAAAGGAATCAGATCATTGTAATTGCGACGAGAAACTGATTCGTACTGCTGAAGAAAAGCCAGATATGGAAGAGTTGAGATGTACTTTGGATGTAACAGATGAGTCTGCTCTTGATGGTGAAGTGGGCAAGAGACTAAATCAGATGGTTCTAGTTCCTGTAAGTATTGCTCAGGGGATGACAATTATATATTTTTTTTGCCTAAGATTGTTCAATATTATGAATGAATTTTACTTGTCTAAGTATTTTAATCTCTGCGGAATTGATTCTCCTATTTTGTTTTCCAAATCATGTTCTTAAAACCAATGGACAGATGCCTTCAGAAGATGAGGAGGTCTCTTTTCATCAAAGGCTACTAGACAGGTCTCATACTGGTTCTTGCTATGCATGTTTTACTGAATTTAAGCAATTTATTAAATTATGCAAAAATGCCTGAACTTTGCAGAATTTATGAATATTGATCTCAAGTTTTTCAAGCAAATACATAATTCAAAAGTACTTGTAACTTTTTCTCTTATTGGTGAAATTGGTAACATATTTTGGTTTAGTTGAATTTAGGGTAAAGAATATATTTCTGTATTTACTAGAATTGTATGATAATACAAGTATGTACAATGCTGCC
>JAOQMS010000003.1:32212162-32224682 GCA_027563885.1 Erythroxylum longipes | reverse complement strand
ACTCTGTTTATTCTATGGTTGGTATTGGGAGTGGTGAATGGGGTGATCATGTCACATTGCAAGCTGCTGCAGATTCTATACCAGCATTTTGTTAGTCTTCATTTTCATGCTCATTTAAGAGTGATGAATAATAAGTGAGATGAAACATGGACGCAAAACCACGGGTTTGCATTAACGGATTAGATGAATGCAGCAATTTCTTGCTTTGAAGAAATGACTGCCAAAACAGATGCCAATGTTCACCTAATCACGCGATCTGTTTATATGCTTTCTGTTACAGTTTCATTCTCTGACTTTCTCCAACGTTAATCCAACAGGAAATCTTTGAAGTAAGTTATACCACCTCTTTTTTTCATTCGATTGCACAAAAAATCTTAAATAGAAAAGTGCGTCCATATGTACATGATCTTCCTTTTGTCTTTTTAAGGATGTTATGTTCCTTTTTTCTTTTTTCTTTTGTGCTCTGTGTTTATCTTTCCTTTTTGGTTCTGGTTTCCCGGTAAGAGATTTGTATTTGGGAACTGGGCTCCTTTGCATTATGGTTTTTGAAAAGTTTGGTGGAAAAAAATGGAATCTTTTGCATTTTATGTTCTATATTTTCTTTTTTCTTCTATATTTTGTGCTTCTCTTTCCTTGTTAGATCTGATTTCCGTGTAAGAGATTGGAACTTGGGAACTAGTTTCCTTTGCATTATGGTTAATTTCTGAAAAGTCCGGTGGATAAAAATGGATAGCATTGGTTTTGCTTGGTGGGTTTACTTGCAAAATTGTTACGATTTGCGTTGAACTGAGAAAGTTTCAAACTTTGATGATCGGAGGAGCTCGTTTTCATTTCTTCTTTTTCCCCTTTCATCTTGTTGTGCTTCTGGTTGCGTTATATGGTATCTTGCAGATTTGTTTTGCGTAAAGCTGAACTAATCATACAGGTGTCAGAGATTTTGTGAATTTTGTATCGCGATGATTGTGTATGATCAAGACCCTCATGTTGTTCCATGGGGTCTCAAGACCCTCATGTTGTTCCATGGGGTCTCCATAATCTAATTGATGTTTCTTATCTCTCCAACACTTGTTCTAAGAGCATTACTCATTATGGTAGGGAGACATCTGAAGTTGGGTATGTTACAGAAGTTTGTAATAATCCAACAAATCATATGGAGTACGATGCTGTTATTGCACATGCTTTCTAGTAAGAACTTTCCCGGGTTGCTTCTGCTGAAGAAGCTGGGTTCCATGATGCTGCTCAAGATTTGGTTCTTAACCGGCAGTGGCTTGGTCCTTCTGGTGGAGAATGCCATGATTCTGTTAATGTGTTGAGCTTGATTCATTGCTTATAGTGGGCTACTTTTGTTTCTCTGGGCTGATTTGATAGTTTGTATGGTTTCTCAGACAATGAGACTGGTCAGAAAGTCTTGGATGATGATGATAGCTGCCAAAAGGAATCAAATCATTGTAATGGTGATGAGAAACCAATTCATACTGCTGAAGAAAAGCCAGAGATGACAGAGTTGAGATGTGCTTTGGATATAACAGATGAGTCTGCTCTTGATGGTGAAGTGGGCAAGAGGCTAAATCCGATGGTTCCAGTTCCTGTAAGTATTGCTCAGGGGATGATAATTTTATATATTTTTGCCTAAGATTGTTCAATATTATGAATTTAACTTGTCTAAATATTTTAATCTCTGCGGGAATTGACTCTCCTATTTTGTTTTCCAAAGCATGTTCTTAAAACCAATGGACAGATGCCATCAGAAGATGAGGAGGTCTCTTCTCATCAAAGGCTACTAGACAGGTCTCATACTGGTTCTTCCAATGCATGTTTTCCTGAATTTAAGCAATTTATTAAATTATGCAAAAATGCCTAAACTTTGCAGAATTTATGAATATTGATCTGAAGTTTTTCAAGCAAATACATAATTTAAAAGTACTTGTAACTTTTTCTCTTATTGGTGAAATTGGTAACATATGTTGGTTTAAACCTGACTTTCAAACAATGATGTGCTGTTTGTTTTTCAGGCTGAAGGTATATGATCTGGTTGAAAACAAAGTTGAAGGAGATGGTAACTGTCAGGTTTGTTTTCTTTTGAATTTTAAAGAGCTATTTTCTTATCAGCGGCTCACTTGTTTTAGTTACTACTCCATGTTGTTAACCTCTTTTTCAAATTTCAGTTTCGTGTGTTATCGGATCAACTTTATCAATCTCCTGAATACCACAAACATGTTAGAGAACAAATATTCAATCAGGTTAGTTGACTTCTGAATGAGTTACTGTAAAACTGTTTTAATGAGCTGATACCATGTCTGTATTTTAGATTAAAATTGGAATTTTCTAATCTGTATCTACATTGTATCAGCTCAAGACTCGCTGAGAAAGGTATGACGGTTACGTTCCAATGGCTTTCAGTCAATATTTGAAGAAAATGAACAAGTTTGTTGCTCCACTTTTTTTTCCCCCCCTTTAGAAGCTTTCTGAATAAATCCATGTTTACTCAAAACAATGTTATTCTATGGTTGGTATTAGGAGTGGTGAATGTGGTGATCATGTCACATTGCAAGCTGCTGCAGATTCTGTACTAGCAATTTCCAATCTTTCAATGTTTCCTTTTTATTTTACCAATTTTCTCTATGTTTTTCTGTTTTTATTTGCTTATTGGAATATATAAAATTTATGTTCTTAACTTTTAACTTTATGTAAGCTTTGTGTTTTGTTCTGTTCTTTCTTATTTGGAAGCATTTTGCATTGGGGACTAATGCACGTTGCCACCTAACTGCAGTATGGAATTATAACATCATTCAAGGATACATGTTACATTGAGATCTTGCCCCACTCTCAAAAGTCCTAACGAGGTAAGGTTATGAGAATGATTTTCCGATCCCCTTTTCAGATTTTTGTTCTTGCAAGTGATCTATAACGAAAGGAAATCTGAAATTTCAGTCGATCATCTTTCATAGTCTTATACCAACAAAGATTGTGTCTGATAATGGATGCTTTACATGCAGTTATTTTCTTGAGTTTTTGGGCAAAGTTACACTATAATTCAATATATGCTGAAGGAGGTAAAACATTACGGGACTGAATATGTATCAGATTAGTTTTGAAATGAATTGAGATACTTGCCTCATGGCATGACGTGAAGCATGAATTCTCTGTTTTGCCTCATATTATGAGCTTTGCTTGTGTTGCTATGATCGAATGTCGTTCCAAACTTTCGATTCGTTTCTCAACAGAGAGCATGAATACTTCAGTTTGTATTTTCTTATTGTTCTCGTCTCATTTGTTTCCCAGAGCTACCTCTGATGGATACTAGGAAGAGGAAGAAATGGTGGATGTTTGGAACCTAAAGCCAAGGATATCTAGTGGCAAATCTAACATTGAAGAGCTTTCATTCTGAATTTGAGTGCCGTTGGTGCTTCTGCTACATTACTTTCCAATTCTTTTGTGCATCTGATCAATTTCTGATTTCTTTTTAGCTCTTCTGGTAGCGTATACAAGTAGATAAATTATTTTCAAGTACTGATTCAAACCCGACCCCTTCTCACTGATCAGGCTTCAGACCATTAATTATTTTCAGACCGCGTCACAAAACCACCTGACCCACTGCCTATCAAAGTAACATGGCTTCCTGACAAGAACAAATTGCCTAGAATTATCTTTGTATGTTGCTTTTTACTCCATAACGTTTTTATAAGCAAAAAGATTTATGAAACATGAACTACCGAGGGACAAGCTCTCCCTTTCCTTGTCAGGTAAATTGCCACCTTGAAAGGATTATCATACATCTTTCTCAATACGTTTTTTCACCATATACACAAAATAAAACTCATATGCTTTACTTTTCCTTGTTTAAAATTGAAGACAGAGACATAAAAAGTCTGTGAAATCTGGCCGTGACGATTGCTCAGGAATCAGAATTTGCAGGAGCCACTGACTAGTTTCTGTTTTCTTTTCTTCACAGGTCAGACATTTAAAACTCTTACATCTATATACGTAAAAGACTAAACAGCTGTTATATTCGATCGCAAGAATGACAAAGTAAACTAAAAAAAAAGTGCAACTCACCTTGGATGCTCCTATAGTTGGAAAGTCAAATTCATCCTCTTCTTTTCGGACATCAAGTGGAATAACCCCACATTTGTTGATTCCGCTGCTCAACTTTAAAAAAGCAACATCGTCTTCATGTTACCTTGTCACATACCCGCCGGCAAAATCTCATACTCATGAAGACTATCACGTGCTCTTTACCTTTTAGGAAGGTTCATGGAAGCTTCACAGTCAACAAAAAAAAAAACAAAGCTTTTTTGAGACGACTTCAAGTCAATGGATTGTCTTCAATAATGCATATAAGCTTATGAATGCTCATTTTCTGTTATTATACAGCTTCCACAATCCACCCTCTTCCTTCAACAATAATGGCTTCTTCTTCTTCTTCTTCTTCTTTGGCCCCTCACCAATTGAAGTACGATGTCTTCTTGAACTTCAGGGGTGAAGACACTCGTGGCAATTTCATCTGCCATCTCTATGATGCTCTGTGCCGAAAGAATATCTTAACCTTCTATGACGACGACGGTATCAAAAGAGGAGAACAAATTGCTCAGTCACTACCCCGAGCAATCCAAGATTCCACTGTCGCTGTCCTTGTTTTCTCAAAGGACTATGCATCTTCCAGCTGGTGTCTTGATGAGCTTGCAGAGATCATCGAGCGTCACCAAATCCATCGACAGATTGTCATGCCTATTTTTTACAATGTAGATCCATCCCATTTAAGGAAACATTCCCATAATGTTGCTGCAGCTTTTGATAAACACGAGCAAAATCCTAAAAACGCACACAAGATTAAAAGGTGGAAGGAGGCCTTGACTACAGCTGCCAGTCTATCTGGGTTTGATTCTAAGAAGTTCGGGTATGTTTTAGGTTGTTTATTGCTTTTCATTGCTTTTCATTTATTTAAATTGTGTTTCATAATTTGCAGGAATGATCATATGCTTATTAAAGAAATCGTTGAAGACATTTTTAAAAAACTGAACCAATCGATAACATGTGATGATTTTGGGCACTTGGTTGGAATGAACTCACGCATTGAAGAAATAAAAAGAGTATTTACTATTGACCCATTCAAGATTAACATTTTAGGAATTTGGGGGATGGGCGGTGTGGGTAAAACTACTACCGCTGAAGTCATATATGATATCATGTGTCCTGAATTTGAAGTTCGTTGCTTTATACATAGCGTGAGGCAAAAAGCAGAAGCAAGTGATTTGATGAACTTACGAGAAGAACTTGTTTCAAAAGCATTGGGTGAAGAAAATCTTGTTAAAAATATGTTTAGTGGAGGAGTCAGCCCATTTCTTAAAAGAATACTTAGTCGCAGGAAGATGTTAATTGTTCTTGACGACGTGAATGATCCACTCCAATTAGATTATTTGATTGGAGATCCGTGTTGGTTCTGTGCAGGAAGTATGATTCTCGTTACAAGTAGAAATAAGCAAGTATTTGGAGGGAGGAACGGTTTTATATATAAAGTTGAACCACTAAATTATTATGACGCCCTCCATCTTTTTAGTAAGGGTGCTTTCGATCAAAAATACCCAAGAGATGATTATGTGTCGTTGTCAAAATCGATTGTGGAATATGCACAAGGGAATCCTTTGGCTTTAAAAGTTTTAGGTTCTGCCCTAAAAGGGAAAGATCAGGAGAAGTGGGAAAGTGCATTGACTCAATTGTCAAAAGATCAAAATAAGGATATCCACCAAGTGCTACAAATCAGTTACGATGGCTTAACTAGAGTGGAGAAGGATGTCTTTCTTGACATTGCATGTTTTTTCAGACATAACATGTATACTGGGGGAGATATTTTGATGAAAACATACAAAAGCAGAGGGTTTGATATCGATATTACATTAAGTGTTCTTATAGACAAGTGCCTTATTACTTCTCCAAAATATCAATGGAACTTGAACATGCATGATTTGTTACAAGAAATGGGAAAGGAAATCGTTCGTCAAGAAGCTAAATATTCCTACCAACGTAGCAGATTATGGGATCCTCAAGATATTTATGAAATATTTGCGGGAAATAAGGTAAGATATTTAAAAATTATTATCTACTGTTAATAGTCTTTTATAATTCTTGATTTATTGAGAAAAATGATTTATTATCATAATAACTTATCTATATGTATTTCGGGTGTCTTTTGTTAGGAGGCTGAAGCTGTGGAAACTATCACTTTGGACTTATCTAAGATAAGAAAGATGAATTTAAATCCACAATCATTTATGAAGATGCCTAATCTTAGATTTCTCAATTTTTATGGAGAAAGTAATCTATATCTCTCTCGAGGTCTTGATTATCTTCCTAATACTTTACAATACCTTAGGTGGGATAAGTATCCATTAAAATCTTTGCCACCTAATTTTCAACCAGAGAATCTGGTGGTACTTGAATTATCAAACAGCAACATCAAACAATTATGGAAGAGAGCCAAGGTACAAAAATTTTATACTAATAAACAATTTATAAATTTACTATATTAAAAATTGTAATTACTACTAGATTGGATTAATTAATCCTTTTTGTTATTTTTGTTAATTGCAGGAAGATTCTTTGGTATCTAAAGTTAAACATGGGATTGTTAATGGTTTTTGGAGATTAACATCCCTAAGTTTAGCACAGAACAAAAGCATAACTCAGCTCCCCAACGGTATAAGTGGATTTCTAGAAGCTATCGAAGTTGTTAATCTGTACGGTTGTTCAAATTTGAATACATTTCCAGAAATTTCAAGCAACATAAAGAGGTTGATCTTAAGTAAGACTGCTATAAGACAGATACCTTCGTCATCAGTTGAACGCCTAAGCAAATTAAAGCAATTATGGATGGAAGATTGTAGAGAGCTTGAAAGCCTTCCAAGCAACTTTTTTAGCAAGTTAACATCTCTCGAATATCTTCGTCTGTCCTTATGTTCACGCTTTAAGGTGCTTCCTGAAATTTTGGAGCCTACGAGACATAAGGTGACTCTTAGCCTAAGTGGGACAGCTATAGAGAAGCTGCCATCATTTATTGGCATTTGCAAAAAGAGGTGGGCTATATGTATGATGAATTGCTCGAAGCTTGCTTTCTATCCAAGAAGTTCTAAAAATTGTTTTTCAGAGGACATTTTCTGGGCGAAATTTTTAAACCTTTCTAATTGTAATTTGAGGGAATTGCCTGAGGACTTGAGCTTTCTATCTTCTGTAAAATATCTATGTTTGACAGAAAATGGTTTTGAGAGAATCCCTGCTACTTTTAAACAACTTTCAAAATTGAAAACTCTTTTTATAGAGGATTGCAAAAGGCTCCTATCCTTACCAGAACTCCCATCAAATGTCCAAGAAATTGACGCCCCCGGTTGTAGATCACTAAAAGAAATATGGACCCTTAAACAACTACCTCTTGACTCACGAATGGCTGACTACAACTTCAATTTACACAATTGCTTGAAGTTGGATGAAGATGAATGCCAGGAAGTAGTAAATGCACTGTTGAGGAATTATACAAGAAATCAAATGCAGAAAACATTGGTAAGTAACTCTTTGTCTTTCTCTCTTTCTTTATCTGGGTCTGTATAATCATTAATTTGAATAGAAATTTCTGCTGTTCAGGCTTCTTTTAAAATGGTCTATCCAGGAAGTAGAATACCAAAGTGGGTGAAGTATCAAAACATGGGTGATTCCATTCAAATCCACCTTCCTTCTCATTGGTTTAATCATCTTTTTTTGGGATTTGCTTTCTATCTGTGCGTTGATAATCGGCCGTATAGCTTTAGCATTAGATATGATTGCTATTTTGGAGACAATTACTATTTCTCCTCTGATGATTCCAATAGATTTTACATCCCAAGTTCAGATAAAGAGCATACGGTAGTCTTCGTTAATACAACATTTTGTGAATGGGTACGTAGACACAGTGACTTGGAAGAGGATGTAGCCTTTTTTAAGTTCGGGCCAGTTGAGCATGAAATAAAGAAGTGTGGAGTTATTCCGCTATATGCCCAAAAAGATGAGGATGAATTCTATGAAACGTTTGACTTTCCAAATTTACGGGTATCCAAGTTGAAAAGATCAGCCACAGGTGCGGGGTCATTCTACCGTATACCCGAAAAGAGGTTGAAGATAGAAGAAATTAAATGAGATTAATTAAGTTCAATGCTTCAATTAGGTGAGCTATACATGTTTCTCTATTCTGAGTTCCAATAAAAGCCACTGATAAGAGAAACTATTTACTATTACATTCTTGTGATCGAGTTTAATTAAAACTACTTCGTCTTACAGATCAAGGACGTAAGATCTTCAAGATGGATGTAGCCTTTTTTAAGGTCAGGGTGTCTAACTATATAATCAAAAGGTATGGGATCATTTTACTGTACACCCAAGAAAATCATGTTGAATTCTGCCACACATTCAACTTTCCTACTCCTTCTAGCAAAGATAGAACAGCTCTTCCTTCTCCACACAAATCTCAAGCTCGAAGGTGACTCTAGTTGGTACTCTCCAACAGCAGCTTCTGAACTAAATGCTTTTGCTCCAGGGAAAGGAAAAAGTGCAGAAGATCAACCTTCCCTTTTAATATACTGATTGTATTCTATGTGACATGTTGTAATTGTCACTCTAATAATCAATGTATATTCCTCACAAGTGTTTGTAAAGATTTGGTTCGAATTGTAACTATGAAATTATGCTAACACTTCAGAAATGGAATTTTCAACGTCAAAGTTTGTTTATTTCCACTCCAAGTTTTTCCAGCACAACTCTCACAGCACTCTCAGCACAACTCTCACAACACTCAAGAAGAACGACAGAAATTGAAAGCAAGGATTTTTTTCACTGATGAAGAAGATGGTTTTTTTTCATATATTTCTGCAACTGCTACATACTGAAAAAATGATCCGGAGCTTTTCATATTAGCTCTCACACATTTTGTGCCATCTTACATCAATGGCTGGAAATGAAAAACAAAGATAACTAAAGAGCAAGATTTTGACATGTATGTCACTCTCATTGGTTGATCAAGGACAAAACAAAAGACTGTCTGAAAAATTAACAAACTCTGACAATAGTATCACCTAATGATTTTAAAGCTGCAGAAAGTAAAAAAGACAAAGAACTTGATACTGCAGAAACAGAAGTTGATATGCGGTTTTGAGCTAGCTTAATTCTCTTTAATGGCAATTGATACTTTGACTTTGAATTCTTCTACTTCATTGGCTTGCATGACTTCTTCATAGCTTCCTCAGGAATTGACAAACTCTGCTTCAGGTTTTCTTCAACTGATTAAAAACCAGCTCTATATTTGCTTCACACATTCTAGTTCTTCATCCTTCAGCTTCCCATTGCATGTTGCTTCATTCTTTCCACCTTTCTTGCACTGATTTTCAATCATTTGTATTCTGTTCTTTGGATCCAAACACTTCTGAATTGCTCCCAAAATCATCATCTCTAGCTTTCTTTTATACATAGGAATCTTGTTCTTCATTCTGCCTCTCTTCTTGACTTTAACTGATCTTGCAAATTCTTCCACAAATTTCAGTACAGTAGGCTGCATGAAACAACACAATTCAGCACTCCATTGTCCATGGTGAAGATAGAAGAGCTGAATTAAATGAAGTCACAGCTTCAAAGGTCAATGCTCCCACTAGGCGGTGGAGCAGAGTGGACTTCGTAGATGGCTTCACATGTATTATGTATGTATTTTCTTTCTAGTATTCTTTTCATGTCATTAGTTCCAACTTATGTCATTCTCTTACTTCTGAATCATTTGTTTATGTTTCTGGCAACCATGTAAAAACTCTTTTTGACCCTGATGATATGTGAAATTGTGATTTAATATGATCTTTTCAGGTAGAAGTATGTTATGTTCTTGTGATTGAGTATAATAATAATTGCTTAGTCTTACATATTAATGTTGTAATATCTTCAAGATGAATGGTACATATGAAGACAAAAAAATCTCTTGGGCTTCCTGCAAATTTTTCTTTCAAAGTATCATCTCCAACTTCTCTGAAAATAGTAAAAAGCTGATTCATGACTTGTGTTTGTGAATCAATTCATTTTCTTGTTCAAAGTCAATACTCCTGTGACCATCAGCTGCTGGTTCTGCTGAATATGTTACTCACTTATATGACTTGTCAAATGATTTCATGTTCTGCTATGACTATCCTGTTTTCGCTTTTCGTTTATGTTCTTGCTGACTAATTGTAGAAAACTTCAAGAAGTTGCAGGTGTACCCAACGGCAGATGGTGTGACTAACATAACCAATTACTTGTAAACACAGCTAGGGATGGCAAAGGGATGGGAAGAGGCGACCCAATGTCTATTATTTGCAACATTATTTTTTAATAATTAAATCAAAAAACATTATTTTAATTTCAAATTCAAGTAATTTGAGTTGATCTCGACTCATTCTTATTATCATTCTAAATACCGCTGATGAAATAATCACTAATTTTTTGTGTTCTTTCTTAACTTCCTTCTTGGTGGAACTAGAATTACGACTTGAACAGAATTTAACTAGAATACGAAATTGAAAAATAACAAATAGCAAAATAATGAAAACATAACAATTAATAAGGACAAATCTTGGCTTCTGGTCTCCTTTATTACTGAACTCGCATTGATTATTGACACTACAAATAACCAATTTATCAGTTAAGCATTCATCGTGGTAAATTTTTTTACCTATTTTCTCTTATGTTTAGTTAACCAAAACATATATTTGAATTAACCCTTATTAATTAATAATTTGGATACGATCTCAGATTTAATTAATTAATAGCTTTACGAATCAAAAAAATTGACGAGCTAGACAATAAAAATACGATGTATATTTAGCCTAGACAATTATTTTTCCTAGAATCATGTCCCTAACGTAATAGACAAAAATCTTAGTTGTTACTTTTGATTAAAAAAATTGACGTCAACTTGTTTAATCTAGCAATTGATTGAATAAAATCACAAACTAGTTGCGCACCTAGTCGTAAAATCAAACAATCCAATAATAACCCAGAAAAATAATTAATACTTGACCGATAAATCAATTGAAACAAATAATAAAAGTCTCACAACATTCAGAGTTCAATAACTAAGATTCCGTAAACTAAGAAAAAGATTTAGCTACTCATAATGAAATTAAACATAAACAAAATAACAAAATATATTGTCTGCATCCCAAGTCTTTTCAGAAAATTCGAAAATATAAAAAATACTGTGCAGAAAATAAAACTAACCATAGCTGCTGGAAAACAAGAAGAAAGACTGAACAAAACGTCGAAACTACTCCTAAAGGGGTTTGCGTGAACAGTAACTGTGAAATCAAACACTGCAGAAATTGAACCTAGCTATGTCTGGCCAAAAGAGAAGAAAAACTGCAGAAACGTGAACTACCTAAGGTGGCTGACGTAAAACAGAAGAAAAACACTGCAGAAAAAATATGTAAACTTCTAAGGTGGATGATGAAAAGCAAGAAGAAAGACTATCCTAAAGTGGCCGTCGCAAAAGCAGGAAGAAAGAATGCAGAAAAATATAAAACTAATCCTAAGGTGGCTGTTGAAAACCTCCAGTAAAAACAATGCAGAAACTTTTTGACTCCTCCTCTTACGTGTGTCCCGTCTAAAGAAAAAGAAAACAATGGTCGAATAAAAGACTCCTCCTAGGTCTCTATGAACAGTGCCATAAACAGTAACACTTGTAACTGTTCACGTTTTTGTTCTTTTTATGTCTTTTCTCTATCTTTCCTTCCCTTCTCGTAATCTTTTGCGGATAATCGTTACCCCATTTCAAGTTGCAGAACTCCTTGATAAGGTTGAAGTCTAATCTTTCAAGATTATGAAAATTCTGGATTTAAATTTTGAAAGAAACTCCGCAGAATCTTGCCCAACCTTGCACGTGGCCACTTTGTTGCCAGGTTTAGAATTTCGGATTTTCTTTATTTCTTTTTCATCTTTTTGATTCAATTTCATCTTTAAGGTGTTGAAAATCATCTGCAAATAATTATAAGACAATTTTATTAATTTTGAATAATAATTTCAACACATTAAAAATAATTAAGTACAAAATAATTGCAAATTTTGACTTGTGTAAGTGTAGGAGGTGTAAATTATATTTGGCGGTAATCATTCAGAAATATATAAACAGAAGCAGAGAATTTTCAATTGTTGCAATGGGTTAGAGGCTGCTCGATTAAATATATTCAGAAATATATAAATAGATGCAGATTTTTAAGAAAGAAAGTAGACATGGATGGCTGGTTGATCATGTTGACTCATTATTTCCTAAAGGAGGTAAACATTTTGGTACATATCTCATTTAGGAGATCTCTGTTTTCTCTCATATTATGAGCTTTGCATATGTTGATATGATCGAATGTAGTTCCAAAGTTTTGATTCATTTCTGGACAGAGAGCATTAATACTTTCCAAGCTTCCAGTTTCTTATTGTTCTTGTCTCATATTTGTATTCCAGAACTACTTCTGATGGATACTAGGAAGAAGAAATA
>JAOQMS010000003.1:32194761-32212062 GCA_027563885.1 Erythroxylum longipes | reverse complement strand
GCAAACACCACGGAGGACAGAACTTTTATGTCCTTGTCCTCCGTCCTCGTGTCTGAGGACGCTAACCAAACGCTACGTTAGGGATGATAGTCTTGACTCGCTCGTCAGCTCAGCCCGACTTCCTCAAGTTAACCCGTGACCCTATAGAAAGGTACAATACCAATACGATGATATTTTTATATTTTTTAAAATAACAAAATTAGGCTGGCCTGTTTGTGACCTGAGCCTGGCCTGATTGACTTCTTATCGCACACATCATCTTCTATCAAATCATCCAACTCAGATAACAAGAAACATTTGGCGAAACTAGTTCTTGCATATATTGCATTTACAAGGGATTAGGGATTAAGAAACTACGAACACGCATCGCACAATATCATCTCCATTTGGTGCTTAAGAGATGTCTTTATTATAGGAAGCATCAAATTTTCAATATATCCAAGAACCAATCTATGCTTACCAAGTCATTGATTTGATAGCGGGCTATCAAACTTGAGCTTGATTTTGGGCTACTTCTGTTTATATGGGCTGATTTGATCGTTTGTATGGTTTCTCAGATCATAAGAGTGGTCAGAAAGTCTTGGATGACAGCCTTTTTTATGGTCCTCCTCCTAGTCTAGTGGGATGGAAGCGAGCATCTGAAGAATCAGACTATGATCTCACGAACCTGTCTGACTGCGAGTTAGTCTAAGGCCAGACGGGAACCGGCATGGAAGACTGATTTTCCAGAAACAAGTAATGTAAGACAAGCCCATATCAAACGGAATCCCAAAGCACATGAGGATATGGGACTTTGTATTCCTTCTTTCTCTTGATAGCGGAATAGTTTTAACTAATCTAATTTTTATGGAAGAGTTGAGATGTATTTTAGATATAGCAGATAAGTCTGCTCTTGATGGTGAAGTGGGCAAGAGGCTAAATCAGATGGTGGTTCCAGTTCTTGTGAGTATTGCTCAGGAGATGATAATTTATATTTTTTTTGCTTAAGATTGTTCAATATTATGAATTTTACTTGTTTAAATATTTTAATCTCTGCACGAATTGACTCTCCTATTTTGTTTTCCAAAGCATGTTCCTAAAACAATTGACAGATGCCATCGGAAGATTAAGAGGTCTCTTCGAGGCTACTAGATAGGTCTTATACTGGTTTTTCATATGCATTTTTTTTCCTGACCTTAAACAATTTATTAAATTATGCAAAAACACCTAAATTTTGCAGAACTTATGATTAATGTTCCAAGTTTTTCAAATGAATACATAATCCAAAAGTAATTGTAACTTTATCTCTTATTGGTGAAATTGGAAACATATTGTTGGTTTAAACATGACTTCCAAACAATGATGTGATGTTTGTTTTTCAGGCTGAAAGTATATGATCTGGTTGAGAACAAAGTTGAAGGATATAGTAACTGTGAGGTTTGTTTCGGAGGGGCCATGATTGAGAGTGCTTCTTTTGGTGTGGTTCCCTTTTCTTCTCAAAGCATCAGGACTTCAAATTCCTGCCTCTTCTGTTGCTACTCACTCATATCAGACCGTTGAAGGAGCTTTCACTTGTTTTCGTTTTTGTACCATTAGCCTGATTCATCATTAATTTATTAAAAATCAGATTTAATAATTACTACCCCAATATCACAGATCCAGTGATCTTGAGCGCATCAAATCATAATCCCACCAGGGACAAACAAAGTTAGCCAACCCAAAATAAATACACAGCGGCGAAATTCAATAGATTTCTTATTGTTTAAAAATTCAAGAAAAAATTTAATTTAATTATTGAATATTTTTAAATTATAAATTTATATTATATTTTTAATTTTAATTATTTAAGAAATTCTTCAAAAAATTTATATTATAAACCGACATTTATTGTATGCATTATAAAATTAAAGATAATTATATTTATAATTTATAATTTAAAAACTATTTAACAAAAATAACTTTAACTTGTGAAGCAAAATTTTGACAATAAATTTTACTTATTATATTTATTTTTAATATATCAAGAGCCTTCGCTAATAAATTATAATTGTAAAAGACACTTTTTTATATTAAATTAAATACAAAATTAATAAACAATTAAAAGTGAAATTTATTTCATAGTTTATTTTTCAAAATAACAAAAGTCCTCACTGGTAATTAGTACGGCTTAGCTGATCTGGAGCTGTACATAGCCGTTGACAGAGATAATCCGGAGGCTCTCTTTTAAGACGTTGCTACTGCTGGCCTTGTCGGAGTTCTGCGCCAACTCGAGGACCTGACTGAGTTAGTCTTTCTCTTCGTTGTTTATGTCTTTTGTTTTTAGTTTTGAGAATTGAGTATGAGTTTGGTGAAATGCTGATTAAAATTTGCATTTGAGTTTCTAGTTTTTTATGGCGCTGTCTGTGGTGTGTTAGTTCAAAATGCATGTGCTTATGTTTTCTTTTTATTTATAGTTTTGTTGTTTCTAGCAGCTTCGATGCAATCGTTTCTTTTTTGTAGTGTGCGTGTATAGCAATGTGATGCTGAGTTGCTGACTATGGAATAATGTGTATTCCAATTCTTTGCCTAAATAGAATATGGATATTCTATGCGTGATGGAGCTATGATTAGTTGATTAAAATTCACCAGCAACGATGGCTTTTGATGCAGTGCCATTGAGTTAGTTTACATATGGACTTTTGTGTGGTTCTATTTGAAAACGAATTAGCTTTCAGGAATGTCTAGTTACTTCTTTCTGGGACATTGAATTTTTGCTTTCTGAATTTTGTGGACTGTGGATTTTAATTTGGTACTTTAATCTGTGACAGAAAAAAGGATCACGCTGGAGGAATGGAGAAACCCCAGAAGTTGCACCAGTGTCACATGCCAATTAAGGCCTTCGTTCAATATTCTTTGTGGTGACAATTTTGTATGCTTTAACTTGCATGTTTTGAGTGAGAAATTTTTATATAATTGCTTTTACATAATGCAAATTGCGCGAGTTGGTTTTGGAGGAGTGCGTTCAGAATATTCATCCTGACCCTACACGTGTTGTGAAATTGAAGAGAAGGATACAATATGTGAAGTTTCTGTTACACCACCAGCCTTGAAACTGACAAATGAAAAGCTAGAAATAGTTAGGTACAGTAAGTCCTTCGAAAAAGTCATTACAAGGAAAGGAAAGTGCATGTTAATCACCTAATGTACATGGAGTTCCGTTAAATCCCTTCGGAGATGAGTTGAATGGGGATGCTGTAGATAGAGGAATCATGTAGACTTCTGATAAAATTGTTGATGGAGAGACAGGTGAATCCCCTTCTACGGTCCATGAAATGATGATTGAAGAGGAGATACCAGCTAATGTAGACGGAAAAACAAATGGTAGTCTGGATGGTGACAACTCGGATGTGAGGTAGACAATTACATGGATGCTCTCACTACCATGGAGTCAGAAATGGAAACTGACGAGTACAAATCTAGGAAGCAGGAGCACCACTTGAATGCTTTAAATTATTAGATGGATTCTGATAGAAATGATGAAGAGTTGGATGATAGAGCCAACTTTTCAGACTCTAAATCGATTGGAATCTCCTTTATATCAGATGATGGGATCAGCTCGTTTAAGAAAGGAACATATACCTTTTCGTTTTCTGATTCTTTTAAAAGTTATAAGAGAGAATATATTGTTTGATGGTGAGGTAGTAGCTCAGGTGTTCTCTTCCACCGAAGATGGGCTGGCAAAGACTATGTTTGAGAAATCAAACAATAATCATGAACATGGAGATAGTCTGAGGTTGGAATCCTTTGAGCTTACTGTGTCCAAGGATTTGTTTGCTGAGGGAGGCTGGATCCATGATCCTGGAGAGACATCATCTACCCTATGTGCTACTGATTCAGATATGCACTTGGTTTCAGTACCTGTTTCGCTTTCTCAGATAGATTCATCGACAGGACATGAATCAAATGATAGACCCTCTAGCTATCATTATTATTTATTAGGATTTGTATTATTCTTTTGTAATACAAATAAAAGTGGAAATTTGTAATCTATATCCACATTGTTTCAGGTAAAGTCTCACCCACTAATGTATGAGGGTTACGTTCCAATGTATTTCGGTGAATATTTGAAGAAAGTGAACAAGTTTTTCTTTGTTTCCCTATAAAAGCTTTCTGAAATGAATTCATACTTACTCTGTTAATTCTATGGTTGGTATTAGGAGTGGTGACTGAGGTGATCATGTCACATTGCAAAGTTAGGTTCTTGAGTCTAATTTTTAAATTTATGTAAGCTTTTGTGTCAACTTTGTTGTGTTCTATTTTATTTGGAAGCATTTTACATTGATAACTAATGCACCTTGCGCCCTAACTGCTGCAGTATGGTGTAAAGATATTTGTTATTGCATCATTCAAGGATATATTGAGGTCTTGCCACACCAAAAAATTCGAACGATTTCCCAATCCCCTTTTCAGATTCTCATTCTTGCAAGCGATCAAAAATGAAAGGTAGGCTAAAATTTCAGTTAGTCATCATCTTTCAGAGTCTTATACCAACATAGATTCTGTCTGACACTCATGGATGCTTTACATGCGGTTATTTTGTTGAGATTTTGGGCAGAGGTACATTATAATTCAATATATCCTGAAGGAGGTAAAACATTCTGGGACTAAATATTTATTAGATTAGGTTTGAAATGAACGAGACACTTGCCTCATGGCATATCACAAGCATGAAATCTGTGTGTTCTCTCATTTTATGAGCTTTGTAGATGTTGCTATGATCGAACGTAGTTCCAAACTTTTGATTTGTCTTTCGACAGAGAGCATGCATACTTTCCAGGTTATAGTTTCTTATTGTTCTCGTCTTATTTGTTTTCCAGAGCTACCTCTGATGGATGCTAGGAAGAAGAATGTCTAGTGGCATATCTAACATTGAAGAGCTTTCATTCTGAATTTGAGTGCCATTGGTGCTTCTGCTACATTACTTTCCCATTCTTTTGTGCATATGAAATCTGTGTGTCGTCTATTGTACATATTCAGGCTGTTTTTTTAATCAATTTTTGATTTCTTTTTACCTCTTTTGGATGTATTTAGCTTGGTAGTGTATACCGGAAGATAAATTATTTTCACGTACTGATCCAAACCCAACCTGACCCACGGCCTATCAAAACAGCTGTTATATTCGATTACAAGAATGACCGAGTAAAATAAAACATATGTGCAACTCACCTTGGATACTCCTACAGTTGAAAAGTCAAATTCATCCTCTTCTTTTTGGAGTTAAAGTGGAATAACGCCGCACATTTTGACTCCGCTGCTCAACTTAGGAAAAGTTACATCCTCTTGGAAGTTGCCTTCTCTGCATACACACTCGCAAAATCTCATACTGACGAAGACTAACATATGCTCTTCACCTTTTAGGAAGGTTCATGGAAGCTTCACAGTCAACAAAAAAAATGCTTTATTAAGACGACTTCAAGTCAATGGATTGTCTTCAATAATGCATATAAGCTTATGAATGCCCATTTTCTATTATTATACAGCTTCCACAATCCACCCTCTTCCTTCAACAATAATGGCTTCTCCTTCTTCTTCTTCTTCTTTGGCCTCTCACCGATTGAAGTACGATGTCTTCTTGAACTTCAGGGGTAAAGACACTCGTCGCGGTTTCACCAGCCATCTCTGTGCTGCTTTGCGCGGAAAGGCTCTCCAAATCTTCTTTGACGATGATCTCAAAAGAGGAGAAGAAATTGCTCAGTCGCTTCCCCAAGCAATCCAAGAGTCCGCTGCTGCTATCCTTGTTTTCTCAAAAGACTATGCATCTTCCAAATGGTGTCTTGATGAGCTTGCAGAGATCATCGATTGTCACCATTCCCATGGACTTATTGTCATTCCTGTCTTTTATGAGATAGATCCATCTCATTTAAGGAAACAATCCTGTAATGTTGCTGCATCTTTTGTTAAACACGAACAAAATTCCGTAAAAACAGACAAGATTGAAAGGTGGAAGAAGGCCTTGATTATAGCTGCTAGTCTATCTGGGTTTGATTCTAAGAATTTCGGGTACGTTTTAAGTTGTATGGTAAATCCAAGTAAAAGTTTCTTTTGCTTTTCATTCATTTAAATGGTGTTTCATAATTTACAGGAATGATGTTATACTTATTGAAAAAATCGTTGAAGACATTGTTAAAAAACTGAACCAATCCATACCATGTGATGATTTTGAGCACTTGATTGGAATAGACTCACGCATTCAGGAAATAAAAAGAGTATTTACTATTGACCCATGCAAGATTAATATTTTAGGAATTTGTGGGATGGGCGGTGTTGGTAAAACTATTACCGCTGAAGTCATATATGATATCATGTCTCCTGAATTTGAAGGTCGTTGCTTTATAGAAAATGTGAGGCAAAAAGCAGAAGCAATTGGTTCGAGGAACTTACTAGAAGAACTTGTTTCAAAAGCACTGGGTAAAGAAAACCCTGATAAAAATATGTCTAGTGGACAACTCAGGCTATCTCTCAAAAAGATACTTTGTCGCAAGAAGATGTTAATTTTTCTTGACGACGTGAATGATCCACAGCAATTAGAATATTTGATTGGAGACGTGAATGATTCACTCCAAGTAGAATATTTGATTGGAGATCCAATCAGCGCAGGAAGCATGATTCTTATCACAAGTAGAAATAAGCAAGTATTTGGAGGGAGTAATGGTTTTATATATGAAGTTGAACCATTAAATTATTATGACGCCCTCCATCTTTTTAGTAAGTGTGCTTTCAAGCAAAATTATCCGAGAGATGATTATGCGTCCTTGTCAGAATCGTTTGTGGCATATGCACAAGGCAATCCTTTGGCTTTGAAAGTTTTGGGTTCTGCTCTAATTGGAAAAAGGAAGGAGGACTGGGAAAGTGCATTGCATCAATTGTCAACAGTCCCAAATAAAGATATCCATCATGCGCTACAAATCAGTTACGACAGCTTAAATAGAGTGGAGCAGGATGTCTTTCTTGACCTTGCATGTTTTTTCGGTCAAATATATGTTGACCAAGAGACTTTGAGGAAAATATACGAAAGCATTGGGTTCGATATTACATTAAGTGTTCTTGTAGACAGGTGCCTTGTTACTGCAAAAGATTCGTTGAACATGCATGATTTGTTACAAGAAATGGGAAAGGAAATCGTTCGACAAAAAGCTAAGAATAGCAGATTATGGGATCCTCAAAATATTTATGAAGTATTTGTGGGAAATAAGGTAAGATATTTAAAATTATTATCTACCATTAATAGTTTTTATAATTTCATATTTATTGAGAAATTTTTTTTTATTGTCATAATAACTTATCTATATATATTTCGGGTGTCTTTTGTTAGGAGGCTAAAAGTGTGGAAACCATCACTTTGGACTTATCTAAGATAACAGAGATGGATTTAAATCCACAAGTGTTTACAAAGATGCGTAAACTTAGATTTCTCAATTTTTATGTAGATTACTATTTTTATGAAAAAAGTAATCTACATCTCTCCCTAGGTCTTGATTATCTTTCTAATACTTTACAGTACCTTAGGTGGGACAAGTATCCATTAGAACCTTTGCCACCTAATTTTCGGCCAAAGAATCTCGTGGTACTTGAATTATCAAACAGCAACATCAAATAATTATGGAAGAAAGCTGAGGTACGAAAATTTTATATTACTAAACAATTTATAAATTTACTGTATTAAAAATTGTAATTAATACTAGATTGGATTAATTAATCTTTTGTTATTTTTGTTAATTATAGGAGGATTCTTTAGTATCTCAGCTTAAATATGGGATTGTTAATAGTTTTCGGAGATTAACGTCCCTAAGTTTAGTACAAAACAAAAGCATAAATGGTAGAAGTGGATTTCTAGAAGCTCTCGAAGTTCTTGATCTTCACGGTTGTTCAAAATTGAATACATTTCCAGAAATTTCAAGCAACTTGAAGAAGTTATACTTAAGTGAGACTGCTATAAGACAGATACCTTCGTCATCAGTTGAACGCCTAAGCAAATTGGAGTCCTTAGAGATGTATGGCTGTAGAGAGCTTGAAAGCCTTCCAAGCAACTTTTTTAGCAAGTTAACATCTCTCAAAGATCTTGCTCTGAGGGGATGTTCACGCTTTAAGGTGCTTCCTGAAATCTTGGAGCTTAGGAGACATACCGTGTCTCTTGACCTAAGTGAGACAGCTATAGAGAAGCTGCCTTCATTTATTAGCTTTTGCAATAACAAGTGGACTATAGATATGAGCAATTGCTCGAAGCTTGCTTTCTATCCAAGAAGTTCTGAAAATTATTTTTCAGAGGACATTTTCTACGTAAATATTTTAGACCTTTCTAACTGTAATTTGAGGGAATTGCCTGAGGACTTGAGCTTTCTATCTTTTGTAGCTTCTATAGATTTGAGTAAAAATGATTTTGAGAAAATCTCTGCTACTTTTAAACAACTTTCACGATTGAAATTTCTTTATATAAGCGACTGCGGAAGGCTTCTATCCTTACCGGAACTCCCATCAAATGTTCGGGAAATTTACGCCAACGGTTGTAGGTCACTAAAAGAAATATGGACCTTAAACAACTACCTCTTGACTCACGAATGGCTAGCTACAGGTTCAGTTTACATAATTGCTTCAAGTTGGATGAAGATGAATGCCAGGAAGTAGTAAATGCACTGTTGAGGAATTATATAAGAAATCAAATGCAGGAAACATTGGTAAGTAACTCTTTGTCTTTCTCTCTTTCTTTATCTGGGTCTGTATAATCATTAATTTGAATAGAAATTTCTGCTGTTCAGGTGAATTTTGGAATGGTCTATCCAGGAAGTAGAATACCAAAGTGGGTCAAGTATCAAAACATGGGTGATTCCATTCAAATCCACCTTCCTTCTCATTGGTTTAATCATCGTTTTCTGGGATTTGCTTTCTATATGTGCATTGACAATCCGGTGTCTGGCTATAGCATTACATCCGATTGCTATTTTGGAGACAATTACCATTTCTCCTCTAATTCTTTGGACACACTTTACGTGGAGGGAATAGATAAAGAGCATATGGTAGTCTTCGTTAATAGAAAATTTTGTGAATGGGTACGTAGACACAGTGACTTTGAAGGGGGTGCGGTCTTTTTTAAGTTCGGGGGATTTAAAATAAAGAAGTGTGGGGTTATTCCACTATATGCCCAAAAAGATGAGGACGAATTCTATGGAACATTTGACTTTTCAAATTTAGGAGTATCCAAGTTGAAAAGATCAGCCACAGGTGCAGGATCATTCCACTGTATGCCTGAAAAGAGGTTAAAGATAGAAGAGATTGAAGGAAATTAATTAAGTTCCATTCTTCAATTAGGTAAGCTATACATGTTTCTCTATTCTGAGTTCCAACAAAAGCTATAGATAAGAGAAACTATTATATCTGATTTGTTTGGAGCAGGAGTTTTATTTTCCTATATACTGTTACATTCCTGTGATGGAGTTTAATAAAAACTACTTCGTGTTACAGATCAAGGGAATTATGAAGACAAAGTTAGGAGAGATTGCGTCAAAGGTATGAATTTTATTTCAGCTCAATTTGACTCAAGACATAATAGCGCTAAAAATGAATATAAAAACAAATAATAATGACTCACATATATCAACTATAAATTTATCATTCAAATAAAATATAAAATGTTAAAATATGTTGTTAATATATAATTATTTATTTGAATTTAATATTACATTATTTATTATTACTGTTATTATTCATAAGGTTTAAATATAAATTTTTTTCTTTGAAGTTAATCTATAAAAATAACCCCACTCGACTCAATTTTAGCCCGAAATGACTGAATATCTCGGCTCATTTCATGACCCTATAGAAAGCATTTAAGAAAATAACAAAACGAGGCCAACCTATATTTGACCCGACCCGATCCGACCTATTACCGTCCTTATTGGCTTCTTATCGCATATCACCATCCTCTCTCAGGCACCAGATCATCTGAGCCACTTACGCTGATTCCACAATTAACAGGTCGACGTACTTATAGTTTCCTTAAGAACCAGACCATAATCTTACCCCAAATTCTGGTTTTGTTTTGAAAAGAGCCCGTCTTTCCTAATTTAGCATATCAATCACTAAATTGATTTACATAGAAATCACTACTGCAACTATGATGTCATGTTTTATTTGTTCTGTTCTTTAAGTGATTTGAAACATACTGAGCAGTGGGGATGAAATAATCTTTGTTTTGTTTTTGGAATTTGTAGGCTGGATCGGAGAGTCCTGTAAATGGGCATGACATCAACAATCCTAACGGGTATATCACTTTCTCATCCAAATTCTGTCTGTAGTATCATTTTGAGCATACTAAAATGTTAAGAATCAATTAACGTAACTGTTAGTGGTTTAGCAGCTGCAGGAAATAGCATTATCAAAGTCATTTCGCAATCCTTTCTTTGGCAGTGAAAGTTACCTGGCTGCGATCACGAGTACAACTTGGTAATCTTTTTGTTTTTGACCCTTTTGTCGTTCTTGGAATTGCGCTCCTTTTTGTTGGTGATTGGAAATTTGTGGTTTTTGGGTGCAATTGTGAAATGGGTGCTGTAAAGGTCTGATTTCTCCTCTTTAGTTTCTAAATTTTCCTTTCTTTAATTTTGTTTTTATGATTCTAAAGTTCCTGTGCGTAGATAAGATTCTATGTATTATTCTCATTATGCACATAAAGAGGAGCCATATGAGGTGTCTTTTTAACTTCTAGTGATAACAGTGATAGCTGATGGAATGTGAATGCTCAAAACTGAATCATGAAAATGCTGAAATGAAGCTGAATGTTTTAGGTTGCCTCTTCTTTTGGTCTTATCGTTATTATGCCTGTTCTCTTTTAGGAGTGGGTATCATGCGTTGGATGGGGATATTGGATTAAGGTTTGGAGGGTAAAATGAATAGAAACTACTGTTGGATAGGATAATATCATTACGGGGGTTATTTCACATATTTATTCAACTTCTTGGATTGATGATGGTTGTTACTACTCCCTATATTGTTATCCTACATTTTGGTGTAGTTAGGCATTTGCATTGTTTACTTTATCATTAATAACAGGACATCTTGCTTGGGTCTTTATTGTTGTCATTGCAAGTGGTGCTTAGTGATTGTCTGGTTTCTCATCAGTTTAATGTTTCTAGGCGTAAAAGTTAGAAAACAAATTGTGTTGGATGGTCCTGTAGGCTGTGGAAAGAGTATTACACTTGCCATGTTTGTTCATTGGGCTCGTGACGAAGGTTGGTTAGTTTTATATGTGCCCCAAGGATGAGAATGGACACATGGAGAATATTTCTATAGGAATCCACAAACAGGTCTATGGGATACACCAGATCAGGCTTTTAACGTTCTTAAGGCAAGAATATTGAGCTCTTTCTATTAGGTCTAAGCTATTTGAGAATTGTATGATTAAATGGGTTATTGTTTCTCTCAAGATTTTATCCAATCTTTATATCCTCTTTCATTTTGGCATTTAGATTATGCTGTTCATTTACAAAATAGTAATTGATATTAGGTGATTATACTCTTATCAGGGTGGAACCTTTTACTTATATGTGTCTGGAAGTTGTAATCCCAATTCTGGTTCACAGATGAATTGGTTCCATTTCAATCAACCAAATGGAGAAATAAATATAAGGACAAAAGAAAAAAAAATCCTGATTTGCTTGGTTTCCTAGTTCATTATACTATGTAGGAGTATCTTACAATAGTCCTTTTACTGACATACGTGCAATGACATTAAGAATATTCACAAATGGGATTGTGTTTATTTTTGATGTATATTTCAACCCAGGACTTTTTGAAATACAACGAATCCCGCTTGATGCAATTACAATGCCATATAGCTGATCCTGTTCCACTGGGAGAAGGTGCTGGTGTTGGATTGATGAAAGGAGTGAAATCCATGCCAGTGCCTGAAGGTTCAACTTTATATGACCTCATTCAAATAGGAATCAAGTACGCACAAGCAGCTGTTGGAGTCCTTGTTCGCTTGAGGAAGGAGTTGTGTTGTGATCACGCAGCATCCAACTCAGCAGCCACTTCACAATTTGGAGGACCAGGTGGCAATGGAGGAAGCAGCAGCATCACGACAACCACGTAGGAGCGAAAGGATCAGAAGGCGCCCACACAAATGGAATGATTTCATTGTAACAGATTTGGCAGGACGTGCGCAGGGGTAGGACGTACAGACTAGTATATACTGGCGGAAATAACGAATGTTTTCTTAGGATTTGTGTTGTCTGCTCTTTTCTCATCTGAATATTCCTCTCTTTTCTCATCCCTTTCTTGGACGTTTTCTTGTAAGAGGCTTTCCTGACTTTCCCCAAAAGTCAGAGTGAAATTCCATACCTGTTCTTCATTACTCCATTTCCGTTCATTCGCATTAAGTTTACATCATTTCGTGCCTTCATTGAGATCTGCTCAGATGGCAGAATGCCAGACCCGTTTCCGTACCTTGACGCCGATGTCACAGCAATCAAAGAAGCTCACTCAAAAATGGAGACTGATATCGCTACTTTAACCTCAACGTTGGCTGACCAGTCCAAGCTATTTACAGAACAGCAGAAGTTACTTCAGCAACTGCTTAGTCGATCATAGATCGGATCTCAAGTGTCCGGTCCTGGCGAGAGTTCATCAGTCCGTATGGGATCAGTCCAGCATAATAGCAACAACAGCTATTATTATTTTGAGAGTGCTTCTTTTGGTGTGGTTCCCTTTTCTTGTCAAAGCATCCGGACTTCAAATTCCTGCCTCTTCTGTTGCTACTCACTGATATCATGAAGGAGCTTTCACTTGTTTTCGTTTTTTGTACCATTAGTCTGATTCATCATTAATTTATTAAAAATCAGATTTAATAATTTCTCTTTATCGGAAGTTAGAACAAAGAAATATGTATAACCCACCTCTTAATTTTATTCAACTTTTTCCATCTTCTGTCTCTTTTTGGGCATAATGTGAAATGAAGTACTTGTGGCTGATCTTTTCAACTTAGAGGCGTCAACGAAGTCCTCATATTGCAGAACCACGCAGCACCTGTTCACTAGTTTTCTTTGTTTGAATGTCCTGTTCTGTGTATCGTAGTTTTACTTTATTTCCTGAATTTGGTAGTGTCTCTTTGATTATCATTCTTTATTAATTAAATTTTCTCTTAAAAACAAATCACGATCGCTTGATTTAGAAGCCCAGTTAAGTTGCTAATTAATAATTACTACCCCAACAACACAGATCCAGTGATCTTGAGCGCATCAAATCAAAATCCCAACAGGACCAAACAAAGTTAGCGTGTTGAAAGCCAACCCAAAATAAATTCAGAGTGGCGAAATTCAATAAACTTCTTATTGTTTAAAAGTTCAAGAAAAATTTTAATTTAATTATTGAATAATTTTAAATAATAAACTTATATTATATTTTTTAATTTTAATTATTTAACAAATTTATATTATAAAACGACATTTACTGTATGCATCATAAAATTAAAGATATTTATATTTATAATTATAATTTATAATTTAAAAACTATTTAAGAAAAATAAAATTAACTTGTGAATCAAAATTTTGACAATAAATTTTACTTATTATATTTATTTTTAATAGATCAAAAGCCTTCGCTAATAAATTATAATTGTAAAAGACACTTTTTTATATATTAAATTAAATACAAAATTAATAAACAATTAGAAGTGAAATTTATTTCATAGTTTATTTTTTAAAATATCAAAAGCCCTTATTGGTAATGAGTATGGCTTAGTCGATCTGGAGCTGTACATAGCGGCTGACAGAGATGATCCGGAGGCTCTCTTGTAAGGCGTTGCTACGGCTGGCTTCGTCGGAGTTCTGCGCCAACTCGACGACCTGACTGAGTTAGTCTTTCTCTTGGTTGCTTATGTCTTTTGTTTTTGGTTTTGGGAATTGAGTATGAGTTTGGTGAAATGTTGATTAAAATTTGCATTCGAGTTTCTAGTTCTTTATGGCGCTGTCTGTGGCGTGTTAGTTCAAACCGCGTGTGCTTCTGTTTTCTTTTTATTTATAGTTTTGTCGTTTCTAGGAGCTTCGATGCAATCGTTTCTGTTAGAATATATTTTATACATTTTTTGTTTTGGTTTTGGCATTTAAAATTGAACATATAAGATAATTGGAATTATTATATGGATAATCTTTTAGTTGTGAAAGAATTCTATCTTGAATTGAAGTCTATCTTAAGAGGAGTTGTGACACATCATGTGTATCTTAAGAATTTGATTACTTGCTGGATTTTTGGGGTTAGGATTAAGTGAATTGATTTCTGTATACGTGTGGGGCTCTTAAGGAAAAATATTGTGTAAGTCTTGATTAGGTGCATTAACTTAATATGCAGATTTTTGTTGGCGTTAATAGAAAAAGGCATGTGTTAATGGGATTTTAAAAAAAAGAAACGAAGGTGTTGTTTTGGTGAGTAAAAAGGAAGAAGACTTAACCTACGGCTAATGTGTAAGTGGGTGTGTGGCGTTGGTCATGTGTGGAGTGAATGAAAAATTTGGCTAGCTGCACACATGTTCTCTTTGGATGATTGTAGCGTTAGTGGTGCGGCAACAAAAGTGTGGGTGAGTCATTGCATGTGGGCTGCATATTTTTGCTTGTGTGATTTTCGGTATTGAAGAGTTCTTTGGGTGTTGCGTTTTTGGTCATCGTTTTTTTGTTTTGGAGGGACAACTTGCTGCGAAATCAACAGGGTGGTGTCATACTGTGGCTACGCAGAAGTGAATGATACATACTTTTTTTTTGAGAGCACATTGATAAATTCTGTGAAGAAAGCATACTGCCGTGACATTTGGAAGAGATAAATCTATAGGAAAGTCTTGTTTGAATCTCAAGTATTTCGTTACTTTTTTTTATGTTGAATAAATACGTGAGATATTTTTATCTATTAGTTCTTTGAGTGAGAGTAGTTAGAAAAATTCTCTGTTGAGGTTAACACGAGTCGGTCGTGTTATCAGGCGTGAAAGTCTTTCACGGGTAGTTAGGTTACGAGATAGTTACAGATTTTGAGAGGTGCTGTGTTAAATCAATTCTGTGTAATTCTATTGAACTCCGGTGAAAGTGATTAAGTTGGGTGAGGGCCCCGTAGACGTAGGCAAGGAGTGCCGAACTGCGTTAACAAATTTTTGGTGTTCTTGTTATTTCGATTTTGCTTGTTTTATTTTATTGACAGCAAAGAAGTTTGCGAAAAATTGAGAAATAATTAACCTTCTACGATTTTTCAGTTTCTTTTTTGTAGCGTGTGTATATAGAAATGTGAAGATGAGTTGCTGACTATGGAATAATGTGTCAGGTACTCTAGGAGTTAGCTCTGATTCCAATTCTTAAGCTTAATGGTTTTCGAAATTGGCGGTTCTATTATCTTAATTTTTGTAAAGGAATCTAATTGCAGTATATTACTAAATTAACTGAATTTGTATATTTCTTTGCCTAAATAGAATATGGATATTCTATGCGTGCTCGGTTTATGTACCTAAGGTTGCTGATTCTTTTTCAAATTTGATGGAGCTTTGATTAGTTGATTAAACTTCACCAGCAACGATGGCTATTGATGCAGTGCCATTTAGTTAGTTTACATATGGACTTTTGTGTGGTTCTATTTGAAAATGAATTAGCTTTCAAGAATGTCTTACTTCTTTCTGGGACATTGAATTTTTGCTTTCTGAATTTTGTGGACCGTGGAAATGTTCGATACATTTAGTACTTCTTCTTACTCATATGTACACTGCTGTGAAATTTACTCTCCTTCATTTCCTTTCGAAATACCTAGTCATAAAATTTGTTTGATAGTTGTTCTTATGGTTTTTTGAAGGTTTGCTGCTGAGATATTTCATGATTTACATGAGGAAGTAATGGCAACTGCAGCCAGAGGCCATGGCCTATTGGCTTGTGTTCAGCAGCTTGGGGCAGAAGTTCCTTCCATTGAGAAGGCGTTTCTCTCCCAAACAAATCATTCGTCATTCTTCTCAAGTGCAAGTTCTAACCTTCTATGTTATTTGTTTGTACATCATTCTGGGATTCTGGTGTTAGCAAGTTGATGAGTGATTTGGACAATTTTGAAGCATATGTAAAGAGTGTTAGAAATCATTTGTTGAAGAATTAAACTTTGTTCCCTTCTGAATAGAAGTGAAGAACAGAAAATTCAGTATGACTTAAATTTTCTGTTAATGAATGGTAGATGTTGCTATTATCAATATATCATTTTACTTATTTGAAATATGGTCCTGGACTTGCATATAAGCTTAGTGAGTTACTCCTCTTATCACCAATTAGTTTGAAGATGAAACCTCATTTGGCTTGTATTTGCTCAGTTTATTTAGGCCCAATTATATAAAATTTAAACTCACTAACACTTACTCTATGGTTTTATCCTTCTAAAGTATTAGGCTTATGTTCCTCCAAAGAATTGATCCTTTTTAGCATTATTTCATTGCAGGCTTTGAATGGCATCCTAATCTGCACATGGAACAAAGTGTCATTACTTGTGGTGGCCTGCCTCGCTTTGTGTGGACTCCTACTAGGAGTGCCGGGCTCCACCACACTTATTCCTTCTGGACAAAATATGATATTTAGATCTGTTTTTTAAGTCACCATAAGCTATTAAGTTTTGAGACCATTGGTACTATAGTAATAGAAAAACCTGCGTCTGGATTCTTACAGGTTTGTTGTTGCTATGGCTGGAGCATTTTTGAAACGATACCTATTTCATTTTCTCAGATATATTCATTGACAGGACATGAATTAAATGATAGCTATCAATATTATTTATTAATTAATGGTCTGAAGCCTGATTAGTAGGTCAGATCCTGACACGAAACCAGTATGGTTATCAAAGTAACATGGCTTCCTGACAAGAACAAGTTGCCTAGCATGAAAAGTTTGTAAAATCTGTCAGTATCTAGTGAAGACGATTATTGAGAACTCAGATGGTTACTTTGAAAGAAAAATTTGTAGGAACCAGCGACTAGTGTTTGTTTGTCCTTTGAAACTCTTACCCTACGTTTGGTTGCTGTCCTTATGGGTAAGGACAGAAGACAGGGACAAAAAAATTCTGTCCCTGACCTGTTTGCTTGCTGTCCCCAACAATTTCTGTCCCGACTCCGAAGACAGAGACATAAAATTTTTGTTCCTTCCAAAACCAGAGGACAAAAAAACGGAGACGGAAACAGAAACAAAACACACACATAAATTTACAAGAAAACCATTCCCTATGAATATTTTAATTATATTATTAGTTAATTATAATATTTTAATTAATTAATAATAATATTTTAATTAAATATAATG
>JAOQMS010000003.1:32135887-32160678 GCA_027563885.1 Erythroxylum longipes | reverse complement strand
AATTAATTTATTAATAATTTTTATTAATAATTAAATAATATATATTTAATTTATTTTAAATAATATTATGAAAAGAAAAAAAAAACAGAAAATAAACACCACTTTTTATGGTTTTTATATTTAAATAACCCCATGCACCTTTCTGAAAATTATTTCATAGATTTAATCAGGAGGAAGAGAAATTATAAACAAGAAAATTTGTATTCATATAGCTGACAGACAGGGAACTTGATAACATCTGTCAAGCGTACAAGGGAATGTCCTCTGTTTTCTCCTCTTTTTTTAACTTTTCATAATGAAATTGCAAACTCTGAAATGGGTATTACAGAGGAATAAAAGTGTCTGAAATCCACCAATTCTAGGAAAATTGAAATTCTGATGTCAACCAACCAGGAAAAAAAAAAACTTTCAATTGCTCAACTGTTGAAAAATTCTGGACAGGGCTGAATAGGTTCCAACTGCTGATGATACAACCCCTACTGCAATAATTGCAATGCAAAATGCAACCTAGAAAAAGAAACAACAAAATCAGGAAAAGAAAAAGATAAATTGAAAGGAAAAGAAAGGTATTGATTTGGATGCAATACCTGAAATGGAGTTACTTTTCTCCTCAATATGCTCAAGAAGCAAGCACATGGAAGTATCAAGGTCTGCAATAGGTATTATTACTAGTAAGTTCAATACCTATTCTTATCTTATGCAGAAAATTTGTGAACAAATATGATTTTTGGCTAAGCTTAATCGTTGAAAATCATAGCAGAAAGTTTACCACAAGCATTGTAAGCAGAGATCCTATCAATGACAACACCAGACCTGAGAAAAAAAAATGAAGTTCTGTTTAAGCAATGGAACTGCAATCTGCTAGTAAAAGACTAATCCTGTATTGCTTCACATAAGCATGGGCAGATTTAGTAAAATCGGAACGAACCGAAAAAAGGGACTGCAAGACCAACAACCAAGGTGGAGATCACAAGGACTGTCCTAATGCAGATAGCATAAAGATGAGACTTCACATGATTTGAAGGTAACAACTCCTCCAGACTCATCGCCACAGGAGAAATAGTTATAGCATATGTGCTTTAGATTAAGGAGAACTAGTCTTCTTTATAGTTCAAGTGTTAAAAGCAGAAAAATTATAACTTTGATTTTTCTAAAGTTTGAATGATAATTTCTGAAAAGGATATTTGGTGAATGGGTTGATGACCTGCAGGAACATACATTTTAATCAGATTCTTAGAGTTCTTTAAGAATTATCATAAAAATTAGAACTAAGAAAAGTTAAAGATCATACAGTCATCCACACAGCAATCTTTGAGGCAACAAAATTTTGGGGCAAATTGAGAGTGTACTGAGACTGGATTGATTCTCCAAACATATTATACCCCATAAAAGCAACTCCAGCATACATTAGAGTGCAAATACCAAAGCTGCAAAGTTCAGTGAAGATTTGGTAAAAACTCTGATTTTCTACGACAATGGAAAGTGATAATGGCAATTCCAACTTACCATGTCAAGAGAACTGCAGGGAATTTGCTCGGTTGAGCCATGGAAGAATAAATGTTTGGGAAGACGGCATGCCCGGAGTAGCAAAATCCATAGAGGCCAATAGCAACAGGAAGTGTTCCAAGGTGTAGCAGTTTCCCTTGGCTATGAACACCAACTTGATCAACCAGACCAACCCAAAACAAGGAGAGGACCACCACCATTGTTGAAATCACTCCGCCAGCTGGAGGAAATATACAAAACATTAAGCAAATCCTGTGAGAAACTGATTTTTGGACATGAGACACTCACCAGATATGTAACTAAGGACACTGAGATCGCGAAGCCAAACTGTTGGAATAACAGCTAGAGTTGTTAACAGAGCAAATAAATGGTGCGAATCCAACTCTAGTCCACCAATATTAATATGTGCATTTGGAAAAATTGATGACAAGTTATCACTTTCCAGAATAATATACTCAACACAACTGGCCTGCAGGTGAAAAAAATATGTAAATTAGTTCCATAGCTGAATAAATTTAGAAACTTCACTGTCCAAATAATGGCAAAACATAGGAAAGAACAAGCTTTACTTACATATAACTCCACGTACAGTATGATCTGCAACAAGCAAAGAAGCAAAAACCAGAAATGGCATTGTTAGCCGTAATCTTTTGTGTTTCGTATGACTTGATTCCAAATCGAAACTTACTGATACGACAATCCGTCCTCCACTACCAAAAGCAGCTTGGCCAATATCTGGGAATGTTTCAAGTCCAGGTTCACTATCCAGACAGCATCGTAAAAGCATTCCGGTGTAAAAAGATAGTACTCCAAATAGAAGCAATATAAAGAGACCAAGCCATCCTCCTTCTTTAACAGCATAAGGAGTAGACAAAATCCCAACTCCACATAGAACATTCATCCCTGAATTCATTAGAACACACTTTTTTTGTCATGAAAACTATAACATGTTATGTCCATTATTATGTCATGTGATGAATCGTAGTAAACATATCAACCTGTGTGAGATCAACTTACCATTGAGCACAGCTTGCTTGAAAGAGCTTTGTCTGGATATGGGAAGTTCATGGGAAACCCTGGAGGGCCTATCATCCTTTCTTATGGAAGATTTTCTTGGAAGAGGAGGAAGTAGAGAACCAGAACTGCGTCTCTGGTGTGGCTGGTGTTCATCTTCTACCTTCTCTAGTAGAGGCTTTACTGTGGAAGGTAATGCTTCAGGTGTGAGCCTCCTCGTGAGTGAGGTTGAAAGAAATGAACTTCCCAACCGCGACAATGAAGAACTGCCCAAAAAGTTGACACTTGGAGATGGTACACTACTGTATAGATCAATGGATTGCCTGGAATATAAATCAACAGAGAAAGCTGAGTTCTTTGAGCTGGACTTTCATGCACACTGAGAACAGAGCACAAAGAAGAAAACAGAAACAAAAAACAGAGAGATTTGGAGAAGACCTGTAACTTTGTGGCCAAGAAGTGGTGTAAGATCCAGGCTTGCTTTGTCGCCTGATCTCAGCGAAGGAAGTATCTGAATCTGACCCAGTTTCACCTTCTTCTCCTTCTCCGTTAAGTCCCTTCTCTGAATCTTCTTCATCACTCTCAATGTAAAAGCTCTGTTCTGAAATTGAATTCTTCATTTTCCTCCTACTCTGCTCTGACACCAAATGGCAGTAAACCAATTCACGTTTGGTTTATGAGAATATAATCAGAAGCATATCCGGGAACCAAATTTAAAGGAAGGAAGAGACATTCAAACGCCTTTTTCCCAACTGAACCTTAGTTTGGTATGTTTCTTTATTGCATTACCTGAAATGGGAATCAAGAATAAACATAAGTCAACAAATGAGTTCCAGAAAGGTAAAATCACTGACCATAAGAAATAACAAAGAAAAGCTAGACTTTGAAACAGGGATGTGCAGATTCTAAAGAAACTTGCTTGAACCACTGAAAAAGATGGTAACTTTTACATCAACTCTCTGTTTGTTTACTGGGAAAGTTCAGGTTTAAAAAAATCGCAAGAGTCATTTGTGGTATGCAGATTCCTTATGGTAATCTTTCCTTTTCTTTTTCGTTTCAGAACTTGAAAACTGCCTTAGAAAATGAGAAGGAAAAGACAATTTCAAACTTGGAATTTAAAACAACTAAAAGAGAAAACTTTCAGAAGCTACATGAACTGGTAATCTCCAAAACAGAGAGGAAAGACGGAGCATTCTTGATACGGAAGACAAACGGCAACAACATAACAGGCGAGAATAAGAGGGAAGGAGTGACTTCGTTTTTTATAGGCAGCTCGTAAGGGTCCATTTATATTTTTTAATATAATAATTCATATTATTTCAATTATGCAAATAATATAATTTGAAAATGCATTTAGCATTGAAAATAATTACAAATGTAGGTTAGATAAATATAAATTTCAAATATAATGGAAGTTTGTATTTAAAGTAAATTGATTATTATTTTTAAAATTTAAAAGGATAAATACAATTTAAAATTTAAATTCTAATGATTTTATGCTAAGATATACCAACTTAAGTTAATTGTTATCTTTAAGTATAAGATAATTAATTTAAGACAATGTAAGGGTACTTTCTTTTAATTTGAATTTTACATTTAATACGGAGTTGTTTATTTGTTTATTAATATTTTTCTTTTTTTGGTTTAATTAAACTCATATTAAAAGACAACTAAAGGATTGCATGATCCTCACACCTAATTTCTTACCAATTAATATAATTATCACTTGTCACGATTTTTAGACAGCAACATCTCGCTAACACGGGGAGTCTAGTGCAGTAGTATGCAATCTTATTTGTAACCAGTAGAAACGTTATTTCTAAATGAGATTTTTTTAGATAGCAATAAAAAATAAATAGGAAACTATTTAATTATTTGAATGTAAGTAGAAAAACCAAGATAATGCTTTAGAAAATTAATTGTGGTATTCAATTAGGCCATAGTGTTAAATTAAAATTATATAATTCATTTTAAGAGTAATAATTGCAATAAATGTATTAGTATTTTTAAAAATATTCATAATCCAAATGGTAACAATGTACTCAACTAAGCATGATATGATTAAAATCTATATATAATGTGATTATCTAAAACATAAAACAATAAAGAACGGTGTAAATTGCATCAAGTTGACCAAATTACATTAGATTATTTTTAAAATTTAGAAATAACTTTATTTAATTTAAAATTTTAAGTCGAACTAAATCGATAATCCGATTCCAAACTTAGCTCAAATTTTAAATTTCTTTTATAAAATTCGAATCTAACTCGAGTTATAATTAAATTGAGAACAAAAATGCCATCCCTGCAAGTCTGCCTGTGTTATGTTGGAATAGAGTTGAAGAAGTTGAAGCATAGTGGATAAGATAGGTGTCCCATATGCAACTGCAGAGATCGATCGAATTCCATAGACGATGAGTCTTGTTCGTTTTCTGATCTCTCTGTATCAAAACTTGACACAACGTTACTTTTATTTTATACCATACACATGTATGGCAAGCTGATTATGGAAGAATATAACATATAATATAATATTTTATATACATATATAAAACATTTTATATATGTATTATTGAAATGGGTATAAGAATATTTTATTTATTATTGAAATAAAATTAAAGAAGTTATTTAAAGTATCAAATATGTAAAATTAAGAAAGATCCAAATGATTGATAAACAAAATTTGGACATGAGGCTCTTGACACATTATATACTCAAGCATAAGTCTCACTTTATATGAATGTTTTTGTCTCTTTCAAGCATAAAATCATGTGCTAACAATGTCCAGTGCATGATCATGATCGGGTGATGAATGTATCAAACACATTACGACATGAAGAGAGACAATTTTGGAAAACCATCGAAGGGATTTATATTTTAAAGACCTATGGAGATTTTTATTGTGTTATTGGTGGTATATATATTCCTTAATAAAGACAAACGATCCATTATATATATATATAATATGATGAATATGTTTTTGGTGGAATATCATATTATAAAACGTATTCATATTATATATATATATAATGGATCATTTGTTTTTATTAAGGAACATGTGTAGTAACATGCCTGTAAGTTTTGATCATTGTCAAAATATTCTCGAAAGATGATTTTTTTGAAGCTTTGATTCTCATCACAAACAAAATCTCATTCATTTGCAAGGACTCTTTGGTTGCAATGACTTGATTCCCATCACAAGTTCTCATTCCCGGGCAAGGAATCTTTGGTTGCAGTGTCACAATAATTCTGAAGTCATTTAATTCTATTTTTATTTTTTATCACAATTTTTATTTTATTTTTTACTTATTAATATCAATATAGTTATTTTTATTATCGATGATAACTATATATTAAATAAAAGATAAAGATAAATTATCTTTAGTTAATTAAATTAATTTTAATGTCATATAATATTTATTGATAAATTATCAATAAAAATTATTTTATTCATTGAAATAAATAATTTAAATTTTATTTATAATTAATATTTATTTTAATATATTTTAATGATTAAATAAAAATTTATTTAAAATTTATATATTTTGAAGATATTTTAATTTTAATTATGTCTATTAATAATTACTAATTTAATTATAAAATTAAGTGATTATTAGGATAAACCTAAATTAATTAATTGATTATATAATATTAAATTTATTTTATTTATATTTCTTGTTAATAATTAATATATTAATAATTAAATAATATATATTTAGTTAATAGTAAATCAGACTATGAAAAATGAAAATAAAAAACAAAATTCACTTTTTAATGTTTTCACAAATTTTGAAAAATAGAAGAAACTAAAACTAAAAACTCAAACAAATAAAATTTTTTTTACCAAATTTAAAAACAAGACTAAAAAATAAAACATGAATAGAAACAAACATATCCCTAACCAATAACAAGGTTTTTTAAATAATAAATTGCATACTATTAATCTACCAACTTAAATTAATTAAATTTGAACTCAAACTAATAATTTAAAATAATTATAATAAAATTTATTTTAAATCAAGTCAAATTTAAGAAAGAAATTAAATCATTACATCAATAATATTTAATTGATGACCATATCACATATTCTATATTATTACTTTTCATCGAAAGTCTAAATAGATTTTTTTTAAAAATCATTGAAAGATATGAGAATTTTTTTCAAAAATTTTAAAAATTAATTTTTTAAAAATATTACTTTAACCATGAAAAGGTCTATTATAAACTTTTTAGTTCTTTCACACCGTCTTTCTCCAAGCATGGGTTTTTAGTTTTCCGTTCACACCATCTTTCTCCAATCATGGTGGCATGTGATGAGATGGAATGAATGAAGGCAAAGTTGAGAGACATGCAAGTGAATTTAAGTTGTATATATCTACTTTTGATAGAATCTTGTTACACAATTCATGCAAGATCATGCTCGGGCCTTATCCTAATTGCTGCATCTTAGATCAGTACATGTCTAATCCAAGTTCCAGTGATTTGGGAGTCTGATTAGTCAAAATCATATTCCCAGAGATAAGTATGCATCCATTACAATGATAACACCTATCAGTAATATCATCAGAGTATGGTTTCCAACACTATTCATCCACTTAAGGGGTCAAAATCATATTCCCAGAGATAAGTATGCATCCATTACAATGATAACACCTATCAGTAATATCATCAGAGTATGGTTTCCAACACTATTCATCCACTTAAGGGTCCTTATAATCTGTGATTTAAGATTGCTTCCTCTGTTCCTCTGCATTTTCATAAAAAGCTCTCTCTATTGATACATAGAACCAGTAGAACTAACTCAACAAGTGGCAAATGAGTGTATGTTTTTACAATTTAATCACACTATAAAAGCAGCTAAGAACACTGCTCAAGTTAGCAGAACTGACTTTAATGCCAAAACATCTGTAAGAGCTAGATTGATCTTGACGTTCAGTCAAACTGCATTATGAAATAACAAGAAAGCTACAGGATAGGTGACGTTTTTCTTTCCTAAGTTGGGTAATCATAACCTGCGAAGCCTAATCAAATGTCCATACGGGAAAAGGGGTTGGAAAGTATAAGCATTGAAGCATCAGCATGAAGCAAAATTGGTCGAATACAACAAAGAGTAATCAAGAAACTGTCAGGCAGATAAGGGGATAAGTGTTTTCCAGGGAATTCAGAACTATGGTATTGAGTGACGGGACACATCTCTTGCTCTCAAGAAGTCACACCTTTTAGAGTGTGCTTAAAGCTATCGTGATCTTAAGAACTAATCAGCTAGACCACAACTTCCTCAAGAGTTAATAAAGAATGGAACTATTGCAAAAAAAATAAAATCCTGAGTATGTCCTTGATTAGGACCAAGCTAAAATTCTGGCATTCAAATGTAAAGAGTGAGACATCGAAAAGTGCCTACAACTTATCGAACCGACACAAAAATAAAGGTTTTGTCTGTTGAAAAGAGTGCAACAGAAGAGAGGCATACGAAGTCAAAATAATAGAAATTAGACAATTAGAATTGAAATCATTGACGACATTTTAATTTCCAGTGAGAAAAATGTTGAAAACATCAAAGAACTGGAACTTATATTGTTACAGCATTACAAGATTGGAAAAATACAGTTTCTATATCTATTCATATACTGTCAAAAAAACTACAGCAAATTACACTAACAAGCTAAAAGAAATCTCACTTTACCTAATATATAGAGTGGTATACTGATTCCGGTAGAATATTTGACTATTGTTATCCGATAAAAAAGTGATTCAGTTGTTGCTAGTCAGTTGTCCGAATGATCGTTTCTTCAAAAAGAGTTCGTACTATAGTAACCGATTGCAGATGTTGCCAACAGTTGATGAGACCAGAGAGGAGACAGTAAATGAATATTATCCGTCATGTGAGGTTGGAAAGCTCATTCCATCTTTTAGATGGTCAGAAGCAGTGGGACACAACCACTTCAGCATGTTTGGGCCCAAAACCTGAGAGTGATAGCAGTGAGATACTACTACCTTAACATCTCAACATGTATGAAACCCGACAGGACGCTTATAAGCATATTTGCATAAATACAAAATGCATCAACCCATCAAGAAAGAGATTGCGAGAGATACCAAAGTAATATTCTTGTAAACACCAATGTCGAATGGATGTCTGTAGTTTTGTCCAGATTTTTTTGCCAACCATGCTGCTCGTATTCCTTCATAGTACTGGGAAAAACAGACATACATTTCCTTTAATAAATTCATATAAAATAATCCATGCCACATATTAGGCACGGGAACTGATATTTCACCTCTATAGTAGTCATATTCTGAGTTATGAGGTAAAAATGCCAACCCAAAAGGGTTCCAAGTGCTATGCTTAACGAAATCATCATTACCCCAGAAAGAACCTAAAAAATACAACATCAATTTTAATTTAGGAAAAGAATCCGAATAGTAGTGTAGTATAGAGGCAAGGCAGAGCTGGAACACATATGGTATGTTTCAAAAATAAAAGAACTTTGTGCATTTTAATCAGCTCAACAATGAAAAAACAGAATTACATAGAGAAAAAAGGGACAACGAAAAGCTAATAACCACTTACATAGAAAAGCTTGAGAGGAAGCTTTTCTCTGAAATTCAGCTGAAAGCAACATATGATCAATATCACCTAACCATAAAAGAAATCGTTGTCACAACCTGAGGCTATTTAAAGAAAAATAATAGATACAAAAATCATACTATACCTACCACTGAATAAAGTGTTGCCACAGTTGCATTTAAGACTAATATGAAAAAGGCTTTGTAGTTACGATATCCAACGCAATTGTTTATCCATAGACAATGATGATCCTGCATCCGATTTGATTTTTTTTAAAGAAGAAACCATAAGACCATAGAAGGCTAAGTTCAAGGCTAGGGAATCAAACAATTACTGCACAAGAAATGTAGCACAACCTACCATCCTCAGAACACACCTTCTGCAGACCCGGCAATGATGAGCCCTTGGAGGCTTGTAGTTACAGCACTTGTCACATTTTCTTGACTCTGAACTCTATAGCAAGTAAACATCTGTCAGTTCCAAGTTAAATTTGACCAAAAAGATCCCACGTAATTGCATTGAGAATAAAAGCAATACACCCTAAGAATTATGCAATTGCTATGTACACTGAATTCAAAAGAACTATACTGCGTGAGAATCATTGTTGGTACGCTACACCGACGACTAAATAAAAATGCCTCCAAGGGCTAAACCTGAAGTTGAACCAGATAGTCATACCACAAGCAATTCATAAAGACGTGTATGAAATTGTAGATCAGCGTTTCCTAGCAACAGCACAAGACACGAGACACAAGACGCAAGACGCAAGTTTTATCAAAAAGCAAATCAACCATTCTCTAACGAATTTTACCATGATCAATCGGTCAAAATTAATTGTTTCCCAGATTTCAAGTCACCAAGTAAAAACCAGGCAGGAAAGTCAAATTCCTAAACCACGAGAACCAAAAAATTACATATTTCTCTGTTCTACTCCATTATCTCACCCTCTAAACAAAAAATCTCAAAACTTCAAATGGATAAGAGAAGCAAATACAAAATCATAATAAGAAACCATCTAACAACTGACCTTGATGTGGGGCTCTTGATCCGAGAGCAGAGTTTCTTCAACATCCGGTACGTATGAAGACGGAACATGACCAGGGTCGGTCAGAACACAGACAAAGAAGCAGAACAGACATAGACAACCCAAGATAGTGAAGATGGAAGCATTCAAAGTCCCAGTTGAGCTGTGCAACCCAACCCAATCCTCAATGAAAATGAAAACTGTGATACAATAAACAATACCCACCAACAGTAACACGCTAAAGACTGGTATAGAAACGAAATTCTTGCACTTCATTGAGTGATTTTCTTGGATTCAGAAGCAGAACTGGAAGTAGTTGTGTTTCTTAGGTTTGAGTTTTGTCCATGTAAGTTAATCTAGTTGGTGAGTTCAGTTATTTACTAGAAGGAATTCCTAATTGGGCTTGATGTTTGGAGGCCCATTTTGTAATTCCTAATTAGGCTTGATGTTCAAAGGCCCATTTTGTAATGCCAAATGATTCAGAGCCCATTATGACCCAGACTCTCTAGTTAGTCTACTGGTGGCCAATAAGACAAACCTTTTGCACATTTTAATTTGTGCTAATGTCTTGGGTCAATAGAAGGAAATTTTCTTGTTTGGAAGTAACTTTTTAAATATAAAATTTATAAAATGGCCAAGTAATATTATTATATTAATTGTTGCTAATTAACACTCATCACAATAATATCTCCAAGTTTTGGAATAACCAGGAAAGTTACTCCTTTATGATCATACTCTTTTTAGATGATCTAAAATGGAGAACTTTAAGCACTGAATAAATTGACTGTTTGAGAATAATATCCCTAATTAAAAAATTCTAATCCATAATTATACACATTCAAATGTCAAATGTATTAGGCAAGAACAAAATGATTAAGATTATAATAATTTAAATTATTTTTATTATTATAAAATATAAATATTATTATTTTGTAATAGGTTAGGATTTTTTCACCCCATATATTTATGAGAATTTGAACCCTACATTATGGGTAAAGCATACAGTTTTAATCATCAAAAGCCACTGTGATATCTCCCTTTTATGCTATTAAAAAATCAACTTTTATTTAGGAACTGCAATGAATTTGACCGCGATATGACTTAGACCCTAGCCCTACTCGGTCTACCTTGAATTTTTTAAAAGAAATTAAAATTTTGAAAATGATGTCATTTTCGACAAAACAAAAATGTTTTGCTTATAAGAGTCGAGTTCAGTTAGACTAACTCGGCCTGCCTTGAACTTTTTTAAAAATTTAAAAAATATGAAAATGAATAAAACAATGTAATTTTGCTTATAAGGGTTCGTTTTTGGGCCGGGTTAAGCCTAGGCAGTCTTAGTCTTAACCTAGCCTTGAATATGATTTTTTCAAAAAAATCAAATCTAAGGTTTAGTTCGAGATCCGGTTAACCTAGACTTAACCCGTTAACTTTGGGTCGAAATGAGGTGGGCCGAAGTCAACTCGGGTCCAATTTCGTCTCTACTAAAAAGTGAAAAAAGAAAAGAAAAGGAAAGGACTCCCCAAATACTAATCACATACTTTTTATACACAGGTGGACGGGTCCCATGATTCGTGTGGTCTCAAATTACAAAGTACAAAGTCGATAGTTATGATCATTCAATTTTTGGTATCATCCGTATTATATTTTTTTGCCATCATATTTCTTTGAGATGGGGACTCTACATATAGGTGCATTTTAATCATCATGCTGACGAGTGGTGGGGACCGTTGATTCCATTGGCCAACCTAATTGACTTATGCAAGATCATACCGAGAAACTAGGGTTGCAAGCACACATTTCGATAGTTTGTCCTGTGATCAATTCAACTTTGGTTGATCAATGAAGGGAAAAGGTACCGAGTGTGTATGTGGGGGGACCATGAACTTTTAACGTTTCTTAATTTTAGTACAAATAATTAAAAATTAATATTTTATATATTTTAATAATTTATGATATTAATGTTTTTGTCATTTATTTATTTAACAAATTTTATAATTAATAAAAATGTAATTTCAAAGATAAAAATGAGTTTAATTACGAGGCTTATGCAAAGATTTGGTAATGCTAACACAAATCAGAAACTATTTCTTAAGATATTTGCTTGAGCCATTTAATGGTCAGATGGACAGGCCACTATCAATGAAAAGGGAGATGTTTGATGTTCTTGTACCATATTCAATAATACGACGTACAAATATGCCTAACTTTTTTTTCTTTCTTCGAAGTAAATTAATGGCTGTGAGCTATCGAAGGGAAGAAGACGTGGAATGGAGTTTGCTCGCAAGATTAGCTTTCACTTTTTTTTTTTGGTATTATAATAGAATTTCATGCAAATGTGAATTGAAAAATGACACAAATTTTACAAAATTATCAAAAAAATTATCACTTATAATCACAATCAAAAAATCGGATGTAACAAAATTTAATACGAGACAGTTATATTATCTCTTATTTTAATTAAATTACTAATAAATGCAAAGTAATTTTAATAAGATAATTTAAATTATCAAAGCTTTATGACAGGACGGAAGGATTAATCGAAATAAACTATTATAATTTTGAAATTTATGAGAAAAACTTATTAATTTTCTTAATATGTCTATTAATATTAAAAATTTTGAATTTTATTTTAGGTATCTCTTGATAGTCAAATTTGTATTCAATTTAATTTATTTTAAATTCGAATATGAATATTTAATTATATAATTTTAGTCTTTTTGTTAAATTTTTATACGAATTTTATCCTAAATAATTATTGATTATATATTTGATATATTCTATAAGTAATTAACAAAGAGATTGAATCTAACTCCTAGAAAAATCTTACTAGAGATTCTATAATTTAAACACTTCATTCTATGCAAAAACATTACATTTCATATTGTTTTATACTTTGTCATTTGCTTAAAGGAACATTGCAATGGTACCATACAAGAATCAGCAAAGAGAAGTGATTTCTAAGGTTTTATTTTTACCGGAGAAGAAAGCATCAAATCAAGAAGTGAAAGATTTTGGCAAGCAACGTCCAAAAATTGAATTATTTGCATATGCATACAAAGCCATTCTTAATAAGAATCGATTTGCCATCATCACACAGTACATATGCAAGTTGTTTTTTATTGTTCAGTTCTGTGTGGACCTTAAGAAGGAAAAGGATCATCTTCTGCTCTTTTCCTTCACTTATCACCTTGACGTAACAGCTCTTGTTGTCACCCCCACATTCACACGGCTTTTAAGATTCTTTCTTCAATTTCACCTGAAACTTGAAATGGATCAAACTAGCGATTATGCTGTGATTGCAGGTTATTACGATCATAATACGATAAATTACAGTAACGAACTCGTAACATTAAAGAACTTTATACATGAATGATGAAACTATCACTAGCTACCAAAATATAAATATATATATATGTCGATAATGGACTGTCCTTTTGAGCATCCTCCAAACATAGGACATGGAATAATACCAGGTTGCATCTTGCAAGCATAATAGAATATTAAACCAAAAGGGTTTAAAGTTTTATAACTCAGGATCTAGACCTCCATCATCGATTACATAAATTACTAGAGATGATCATGTGCAGTTGAAAAATAAATACAACATTTTAGTCAACTAGAGCCATAATGATCATCTTTTTTTTTCCATTTTTTCAGGTGAATTACAGCTATTTGTTTTTGTTTTTGTTTTTGTTTGGTCTTTGCATGTGGGACATTCTGCCAGAACAAGCCTGACTGTAAATATGTCCTCAACCTAAGCTCAATCCCACAAGATTTAATTTGAATACCTTGGATGTGATATTATATGTCTAGTTCTCTCTATATCCTCATGCAAACATTGTAAGCACCAGCAAGTTCCTATGAGATTCTTTTGTAAGGACGACTCATATATAAGAAAATGGAATAAAATTGAGGAAACGTCAATATCCAAATTAGCATGACTCAGTACCTTGAACATGCTCAAAAGCAACAGCGGATAGTACTTCATTTTACTTTATATTTCCAAGAAATGATGCTATATCTGTTCTATTCTTACAGGATGATTCACTAGCACCTAAACCAAAATGAAATTTGAAACAAATGGGGTTAAAAATGGTGAGTTAGCTCATCTGATAATAATTTCTGACAAGATCGCAATAGCTGATCAATAGTAAAAATAGGCTGAAGTTAGGAGGATTCCATCTAAAACTATCAAGACTTCTCTTGGTAATTGAGGATTGCCTGCGACATTTGCTTCTGAGATGTTTATATACATATTTTGTTGATCAAATATCAGAATTACTCTATCAAATTTATGGTATTGTATACTTTTCTTGGCTGAGACATAAAATTTAAGAGGCAAAGGAACAAATTCAAAGCAATCTGAAGATTTTCACAACTTTTCCAGTTCAGTTAAAGGCTTCAATACGGCAGACCTACAAAAGTAAGAATTCCATACTTAGTCAATATCTATTCTAATCTTCTTACTTGTTTAGTCCTAAATTTCTTAGGAATAGACCAAAAAGACAAAGAAAAACCCTAATTTCAGGAAGATTTTGGCTTCTTTTTATCAGAACCCTGATAATAAGTACATCAAATGGACTGAATTCCAGATGGTAAAGCTCACAAAATACAGGAATATCAATTAAACATGAAAAAGGGTCATGGAAAATAACTAATAACTCTTACCTGATTCCTGCCCCAATGATCTTGTATGTTTGTCCCTGTCCTTAATTTGTAGTAGTATCTTTCATTTCCTGTAAGAGTACAGATAAAAAGGAGGACCCCAACACACTAATATCAAGAAGAATTGCAACTGGACTTGTACTACATATGTTCTGTACAGCCCAGAAGCCATTATATAGTGTCTGACAATAATTACTCAGTGAACCCACTAAATTTAGGCAAAAGTTAGAGTAAAAAGAAGAAACAATTGAAGCAGCTTTACCATGTTTTAGATGCAGAAGATCCTAGATCCAGCTACTTCAGGCATAGTCATTCATCGCCGATGCAGCATCATCAAGATTCTCATGCTCAGATAACACTTAAACAGCACACAAAAGCGCTTGTACTTTTTACCTATAACAAAAAACAAGCCTTGCTTGCATGTGAATCTTGATGATGCTGCACCTGCAACCAATGACTGTTGATCAAAGAAAGATCAGATTTTTCACCTAATCGATTCCGTCTAAGAGAGGAGAACCCCATGTATATACCCATTAAAGTTTTTGTATATACTTAGTTATACACACATACATGTGTGAACAACAACATGGGAGGGAGGAAAGGAGCAAGAAAGTCTGGATCAGTCGATCTTTTGAAGCAAAGTGAATGAATGAATAGAGCGTTCCTAGGAAGTAGGAACTAAGAACGCAAATTCTTCTACCATAAAACTAAGTACTGTTTACTTTATTGCCTTTATAGGCATACATACGTAGACATTCGAACCATAGATACTTTCGTTTCCCATGTTTCTTGATGATCTGAGAGGAACCCTCAACTATTTAGAGCTATAAAACATTGCCCATGAAAAGAAAAAGACTGATAAATTTAAGGAAAGTTCAATTTTCAAGGAGAAGAACCAACTACTTTTTCTGTTCTGATGATTTATGAGACGATTCCAGGGAAGAGTCTAATCCTCTAACTGTTGTTAGAAAGCAAAGTGACTGGAAAAGAGAAATCAGATAATATAGAGGGATAACCTCAACAGGACGAAACAAGGGAAAAACATCCATTAACAGATTCAAGCTGCTTTGAAAGAAATCATCAATGGTGAAAAAATGTAGTAGTAGAAGAACATGAAGTGGAGTGATGAAGATCTAGTGGCTAGCTAGTTGATGAGGAGAGTAGGTAAGGCGAGGAGGGCTTTTGCTAGAGGTTCTTTATATACACATTCGACTTCACTTGAAGCCAATCTCTCTTTGTCACCGATGGGTGCACACTATCCTCGTCTTTTGCCTTTGTGTTCTTGGTCTCTTTTTTTTTAAATATTATTATTGATTTATTATTTTTAAACTAAAATATGGTACACTATAACATTAGATGTTCTGAGTTGACATATTCCTACTATTCTTTAAGAACCCTTCCTTCTTTGGTGAATATAAATTATAATTTGAGTGGACGAAGGCTGAGATTTAGAAATTTGTAAGGATATTTAAATAATTGATTTATGGATATAATAAGATGTTTGCAGCCGATTTGAGCCATTTTTAAGAATTTATTGTGCTCAAATAAGAAATTGAAAAGCTTTATTTATTATGCTAAAATTAAAAAATATTTAATAATTAAATATATCACATAAACAAAAGTTAATAAAAAATATATATATTATATGTTTATAATGGATTAGTGTCGTGAAAATAAGAGAATTAAAGTTCGAATCTTAAAATTAAAAGGAATTTAATTATTGTGTTCCTAATTAGAAGAAAAAAATATTTCATAATCAAAGAAAAAGAAGTATTAAATTTTTTATTTATAAGGTATTATATGATTTTCCATCTGCGTCATAGTCATATCATGCATTTGGAAATGATATATAGTCTTAATTACACATTGCTTTTATTGCCAAGGAAAGACAATTAAACAAACTCTCTTCATTTGGAACCCAAATTCTCCAACACATTTAGTGCTATTAAATTATTAATCCACTCTTATGAAATAATTTCTCTTTTAATCTTGTCTAAGGTGATGAGGATATAAAACCATAGAGTTGGGCGTCAATTGTAATTCCTACAAAGTTTGAATTCATAAGCCTAAAATTCAATATTGTATGCATTAAAAACTTATATAAGTGGGAAAAAAAAGTCTATTGGTGGGTATAGAATATAGATGACCAATACTATTATAAATAGTAAAAAATTTATTATTTAATAGTAATAATTATTAATGACTATATAATTGGTCTTCTAATATAATTATTATTATTATATGTACTAAATTAATTTTCCTAATTTAAAAGAGACTCCTTACTCAAAAATAATAAAATAGAATAAAAAATAATCATGCAAGCTAGATTTCTCTATTGAAAAAACAATAGACAACTAAACTTTTGATGTTTTACTTATATATTCTAATTTAACTATTCAAAAAGGTAAATTATTTTTTAATTATAAAATATTCAAAATTAAACAAATTTACATATAAAAATAATAAATATTTATAAAATATGAAAATTTATGCAAAAAATTTGTGTTCAATTTAAAAAACTTTTATCAATAATTTGATAAAAATAATCATAAAAAGGCGACAAAAAAAGATTCAAACAAGGGTTGATTATTCAAAAGTTAATATTCCACAACAACTCCAATTTGATTGTAGTTAAGTTTAGGTGAAAGAAAAAGAAGAGAAAATGGAGAATATGTTAAAGGTTGTCCATTCTATGTATCTTGGTAAACCAAGACCTCTTCCCAATCAAAATTCATATTTTAAGTGGACTGCTTAGACTTTTTTTATATTATTATAAGGAAAAAATAAAGTTACGTATACATAGAAAATATCTCTTTATAGTGCCGTCTTATCGACTTTTAGATGATTCCTAGATTAATAGCTAAGGAATTATCAAATTCGAAAGTACTAAGAAAGGAGTTTGAAAGAGACTAATGCGTATTTTGCATGGAAATTTAATCTAGGAATCTTGTTGAACAAGAAAATAATAATAATAATAATAATAATGTTAAGCGATTCATGTTTGGTACGCTAAGTCAAACATAAAATAGCTTTTCGATGGAAACTATATTGACACTGATCTGAATTATTGTCTGAACATAACAAGACAATTCGCAAGAGCGTTAATATAGAATTTGATTCATGTATCTTTTCGTGTATTAAAGAACTGATAAAAAATATATGTATATATTAATGTAAGAAGTCAGTTTTCATGGGATTAACTACATGGTTAATGTCCCTAGATCTTGGACTCGGTCAGATGTTGCTCAGTCCATATTATTTAAATGCTTATTACTATGTTTTATCGTTGAAAAGTGGGAATAGGGTGAAACTTTCGAAGAAAGTCTGAAGTTTTAGAGGAAGTGGGTACTATGTCACATATTTAAAAGAATTTATATAGATCAAAGGTGTGAATTGTAACTTAAGGTCTTTTAAAAAGCTTATATTATTTCTCATCGTTATTAATAATCTCATATTATAATTTAATGTTTTCAAAATAGTACTGATAGTACCATAAATATTAACTAAATTAAAATTTTGGTAATTTGTAAATATATAATGTAATACGTAGCATAGATCTAATTACATATCTTAGATCGTTCATAAAAATGTTAAAAACGAAGAAAATGCGGAATACCTGATTTCGGTTCCATTTCTTCTTCCGAAATAGTTTCTAAGTCCAAATTGAGCTCCAATCTTTCGGGACCTTTACGGAATATGATCATAGATACATGGTTAACGTCTTTCTACAGTTTTCTTAAAACGTAAACGCTCTTAACAGGTTAGATGATTCGTATGCTTACAAATAATATAAGTAACTGCAGGAGACATCAACCTTTATATATAGCTTCCATATCGGGCTTCCCCATCACAAGCTCGATATAGGTTTGGTCCACACTAATAAGGATCCATTTTTTGCTCGAACTTCAACCCATTGATTTAGATCATTTATTGGGTCACTTTATTACCCTTATCTGGATCAAATTACATAACTTAACCGATAATTTATTGAAAAACTAAAAATGCAATTAAATGTTGTCCAACTTTATAGGAAAAGACAAAAATGTCCAACATTCTCTCCCTCGGACAATACTTAATTACAGTTTGACTCAAGTTTAAAAACAGTTTTTAAAAACTCAGTTAAGCTACGCTATTGTATTGGTATCAAATTTAAAAATTAAAAATATTTGATCCAAAGGTAATGAAAGTCCAACATTCCGTCTTGCAAGGTTTTCGATATCGAAAAATATCAAATACATGTGTCATGTGTGACACAGGTCTAATATAATCACAAATATCTAATACCTTACTAACATGAATAGGAAAATAGAGTGTGGCAAACTAGGATGATACATGTATGATCTAAATTATATCATCTTCAGTTTTAGGTCTCAATTTTCCCAACTTTATGCTAAACCGCATACGCTAAACTACATTAGAGAAATCCTGTTTTCTCTCATTGAATGCTAAACAAGATCAAAAAAACTTGTTTCCTCTCACCAAATGCTAAACAACATTAGAGAAAACATTTATGGTCTCCAGTTGACTGCTAAACTGTATTAGAGAACCTTTATGGGATTAAAAAAAACTTATTTCCTCCTATGTCATGTGAAACTTTAAGGATATCCGTACAAAAACTGTATGTGCCTAAATGACATAGGCTCAAGGTCAATCTGTATATATGCCCAATGACCTTTAAATGCTTAAGATTGACACAAATTTTAAGACTTTCATATGTATTATGACTATACACAAGAACAATTATTACTGAGGATGAAAAGATGATCATCTTTATTAATAAATAACCGTAATGTCATAATACATTAAAATGTACAAATATTTAAGGAACAAATACAATGATCCCTAATCACTGATGTATAAGGACCTTAACACGCCCATACCGGATACATGTTTAACAAATATTAGTAGGCGAAGTTCTTTAGTTAGTAGATCAGCTAACATCTCCTCAGTCCTGATATGCTCCACTTTGACGTCACCTTTCTTAATCAACTCCTTTATAGTCAAGTATTTGACCTCTAAATGCTTAGACCCTGTGATATTCTTATTGTTGTTACTGAACAACACTGCAACAAGATTATCACAATATAACCAAATGGGTTTAGCAATCGAATCCACCAGAGACAACTCAGAAATTAGGTTTTTGAGCCAAACTACCTGTGTGGTAGCTCCATAATATACAACAAACTCTGCATGCATCGTCGAGGAAGTTAACAGTGTTTGTTTAACACTCTTCCATGATACTGCACCGTCTGTCAATATAAAAATATACCCTGAAGTGGATTTGCGACCATCCGGACACATAGCAAAATCGGAGTCTGTATACCCTGTGAGGTTTGAATCGTTGACTTTTCTGTATGTTAACGTATAATCCTTGGCATCCTTTATGTATCTCAACACTCGTTTAACTGCATTTCAATGGTCCACACCTGGGTTAGTTAGATATCGACCCAGCAGTCCAACAGTAAATACAATGTCCGGTCTAGTACACACTTGGGCATACATCAAATTACCAACTGCACTAGAGTACGGGACATTCCTCATAGACTCTCTCTCAACTTCATTCTTTGGACACTGTGTTAAAGATAATCTCTCGCCGTGAGAGATGGATGCTACAACAGGTTTACATTCAGTCATATTAAACCTTTATAGCATTTGCTTAATGTATGCTCTTTGTGAGAGGCTCAATGAGTGTTGAGATCTGTCCTAATAAATCTGTATACTAAGGACAAAAGATGCTTCACCTAAATCCTTCATGTCAAAGTGTTTGGCCAAAAGTTGCTTTAACTCATGCAACATGATCAAATCATTTGATGTGAGCAAGATATCATCCACGTACAGTAATATGAAGATAACTTTGGCCCCCCCTGACCTTATAGTATAAACATCTTTCAACTTTATTTTCTACAAAGCCGAATAAGGTCAAAACCTCATCAAATTTTAAGTACCATTGTCTGGAAACTTGTTTCAAACCGTATATTGATTTAGTCAACTTACAAACCTTGCCGGTTGCGTAATGATCCTGAAATCCTTCAGTTTGCTTCACATAGACCTCCTCATAAAGTTCACCATTCAGGAAAGCGATTTTAACGTCCATCTGATGTAGTTCCATGTCATAATAATCTACTATTGTCATAATAAATCTAAATGCCTCCTTCAAGGACACAGGGGAGAAGGCAACATTGAAGTCAACTCCTTCTCTCTGAGTGAATCCCCTGACAACTAAACGAGTCTTAAATTGCTCAACTTGACCCTATGTGTCCTTCTTGTTCTTAAATAACCACTTACAACTGACAGACTTGTAATATTAAGGTAAATTAACAAACTCCTATACCTTATTATACCTCATAGATTACATCTCATCCTTCATTGCTTCCCACCACATATCCGCATGGGGTCTAGAAATAACTTCTGTAAAAGTAACTGGATCCACGACATGTCCTATGTCATAATCTTGCTTACCTAAATAGACTATGTAATCTGCGAGATAGCAAGTCACCTTTCTTTAGTGGATCTGCGCAACTGCATAAATTCTTGTACCTCATAAATTGGACCTGACTATATGAGAGGCGGATACGTAATAATTGTAGTATCCGTCTTGTTATCTCCTGGAGGATATAAGGATCTTCCTTCATCATAGACATCTTATTCCAGAAACTTAGCCTTCTGCTCCCTTAGGGTGGTCGGGATAACCTACCAAATAGTAACGAGTAGAACGAGTTTGCAATTTGCTCTCATAAGGATTATATAACCTTACCTCAGCAGGGCAGCCCTACATACGAATGTGTGCAAGGCTTGACTTCCTTCCAACCCAAAGTTCAAAAGACGTCTTTGACAGTGACTTACTTAGGACTCTATTCAAGATATAGAATGCTATCGTGATGGCTTCACCCCAAAAGTATTCAAGTAGGTGAGTCTTGCTCTGCATTGATCTCATCATGTCCTTTAGGGTGCGATTATGCCTTTCGACTATATCATTTTGCTCAAGACTACTTGGCATAGTGAACTGAGTCCCTATTCCAACTGACCTTATTACATAACATAAACCTTTTTACATATCCCAGATCGTTCATGAAAGGGTTAAAAACGAAGGAAATGCGGAATACTTGATTTCAGTTCCATCTCTTCCGAAGTAGTTTTCAAGTCCAAAATGAGCTTCAATCTCCCGGGACCGTTATAGAATATGATCACTGACACGTGGTTAACACCTTTCTACAATTTTCTGAAAACGTAAGCGCTCTTAATGGGTCAGAGGATCTGTATGCTTATAAATGATATGTGCGACTACAAGAGACCTTAACCTTTATATATAGCTTCCATATCGGGCTTTCTCATCACAAGCTCGATATGGGTTCGATCCACACTAATAGGGATCTATTTTCCACCCGAACTTCGACTCATTGATTTAGGTAATTTATTGGACTACTTTATTACCCTTATATGGATCAAATTACGTAACTTAATCAATAATTTATTGAAAAACTAAAAATGAAATTAAATGTTGTCCAACTTTATGAGAAAAGACAAAAATGTCCGACATATAAATCATAAATTTAGTTTATTTCATGTCACAATTAGATTAAATTAAATTTAATAGACACTTATATAATTTTAAAAATAATTTCTTCACTTTAACATTTTATAAAATGCCTAAATAGCTCTCAATTCGTTATCTTTATTACTATTTTTATTGTATAATAATTATTATTGTGGTAATATTACAATGTAATGAATACTATTTTAATAACGTTAGTACGCAACGGTAAGAACTTATTTAGATTTTTTTTTGAAACATTGAGGTGCAAATTACATCTTTAATCCAAATATATCGAGTTTCTAAATTACTATATTAAGAAAATTCTGAATTCAAGTTTCCACGTAATATAAATAAAGAATGAGGTACTAGGAAATAAGGTTCGGTAATGAAGAGATATATATATATATATATACATTTAAAATATAGTTTAAAATTTTTTAAAAATTTGAATTGATATAATCTTTTACATATATAAATCCTTTTTTGTTTATTTTATATACAATTTATTCAGAATTTTAATATGAGAACTCGTACTGGAGTAATAATCATATTTATAATTTAAAATTTAAGTGTTTTGAAAAATTATATCCATTAAAAAAATTAAAATTAAAATATACTTTTTTATACGTAAATAACTTTTTGTTTATTTTCTATATAAGGCTCATTTAGAATTTTAATGTAAAAACTCATCCCGAGGAATAATGAGAATTTATATAATTTCAATATGTGTGTAATATATCTTAGAATCGTACGTAGCATAATAAAAGAGGCATGAAAACGATCAGAAATTAACCTACTTTTTCTAAAAGGCTGCATGTGGCAGAATCTGTATGGTTTTGCATCGATGAAGATACGTCATTTTCCATTCAATGGTGGCCGTGGTAAGCCTATAAATATGTAACAAAGAGGGAAATAAAAAAGGAAGCCAAGAAACGGAGTGTGTATAAGTAGAGAAAAGCACAACCACTACTCCTGGATTTACTCCCACTAATTAAACAACCTTTATTAATCCATTAACCATTCATTCCTTTCCTATGAATTTATACTCGTACTCCTTAACTAAGCACTTCCTTAAACTTAGTTCTTCTGTAATCATCTAACAAGTATATTTAAGTACTTGTAACTTAAGCTCAAAATATATATCTGACCTAAGTTGAAATATACTATTTAGTTTTAAATTATCAACTTATTAAGTGATTTATTTAAGATAACTTGGTCTTAACTTATAAATTGACGACAACTCAAAAGGGGCTGTTGTGCACTTTGGAAAGTGACATATGCAGAATCAAAATATAAACACTAAAGTATTTAGTGTTTATATATGTGTGTGTGTGTGTTGTGACTGTATTATTTGTTGTTTAATTCGAACAAGTCCCACACATAACATCATCTTATTGTCATCGATTCTAACTTTCTTATATGTCATCACTTTTGTTCACATCGATTGGCAATTCTTGATGTTTAATATAAATGATTTTTCAATTATCTGCTTTTAACAATCATTTATGATTGAAGAAGATAAATTTGATTTGAATTTATGTTTTAATTGAATATTTTTTAATATACGGAAAATAATTTTTTAATGATTTAAAATTTTTAATACTATAACTTATTTTGTTCGGTTAATATTTATTTCTAAAAATATATTTTTTTATTTTTTACATTTTATTTTTTTCCTATCAACCATTTCCCTACTTTATAAATGGAATTTGACTAAAAATTTTATGAGTGTTTTGATTCTTGATTATCAAATTTTGTTGATTCGGTTTGAAGTTTGCAGGTCAAATTCAAATTGATAAAAGTTCAGGTTATATTTAAATATCTCAAGTTAATTATAATAAAATAATTTTTATTTTTTAATAGTTAAATAAATAATTAATTAAAACTATATCATTCTATTAAAATATAATTAAAACGATTTCAAATTATTTAAGTTTTGAATTATCCAAATTAAATCTAAATTTGACTCCTTATTTATAATTGTACCTCCATCATCAATAACTAAATTATAATTCTTCACAATTTAAGAGGTATAACCCATGTGTGATCATCTAGGGTTACTAAAAAACCCATGTCTTGTTTAGAATAAGAATGTTTAGTATCCAAAACTGTGGGCACTACTGCAAAGAATCCTGAACGGTAATGGATGATAGCTTAGGTTCGTGTTGGAAGAACCTTAACTCTCTAAAGTAGTAGTAGTACTCTCTTTTGTCCCTAGGGACGTATGTATGATAAAAGGGCAAGAAGTGGAGTTGTAGGACAAGCTCGTGACCACGTAAAACTCTGAAAAAGAACAGAGCAAAATAAAAGGTGCAAATTTCTTAAGTGTCGAAGGGAAGGGACCGACTTAAATTAACACCCACTTCAATCCCAACCAATGAAAAATATTGAAAGATATTTCTATAAAAGGAGAGAAAATGTATTATTAGATAAATTATTATTATTATTATTATTATTATTATTATTATTATTATTATTAT
>JAOQMS010000003.1:32113941-32135787 GCA_027563885.1 Erythroxylum longipes | reverse complement strand
TTCGTTTAAAATTTCATTTTAATATTTTTAATACATGACAATGATTATATATATATATATATAAGAGTTTCGTTTAAAATTTCATTTTAATATTTTTAATACATGACAATTATTTAATTTAGAAAATTATTCAATTTTGTTTTTAAATTAATTAATACTTTTTAAATATTACTTATTATATCTTTTATTGTTAATCTTTAGCATAGTTTATATGTTGGGTATTATGTATTGCATTACATTTTTATTTTTATATATTTCTATTTATTTGTATATATTTATATTTTGAATGATTAATATTTTGCAATACATGTGGATTTATTGAAAAAAAACATTTATAGTAAGTAGAGGTAAGGTTGTGTATTGCTTAACTTCCTCAAACTTTACATTTTAGTATAACTTTCACTGACTGTTGTTATTGATTTTGTTTGTTTTAGTATTTTTTAAATATGTAAAACATAAGAATTGACTCTTAATTTTTTCGTGAAAATTTAAACAAGCACTTTATGTTTCAAAGTTTTTAAGTTAAACCTTTATGTTAATATTTATTTACATCTATTTATAAAATAAGTTTTATTTATATGAAACTTAGAAATATATTTTATATTGCACAGATAAATTTTTATTCTTATCACACATTAATTAATAAATTGCCCTATCAAGTTAATTATATAAACATATATTAGAGTTAAATGATTAATTTATAAAAAATAAAAAATAAAATTTTATTTGAATTTTTGTTAAAATTTAAAGATGAATTCAGACCTTTAATTTTTTAAAATATACATTATATTATGTTATTCCGGTACAATGATAAGGCTTATCAATTTAATTACGTGGAATATCATTTTACCATCTGGATCGTCCTTGAACCATGTTACAAAATTTAAATATTTTAATTGCCAAATAAATAATGACCAACTTTGGGTAAGATAATGTTTGAAAACTATTTCCCTTTGTTATAAAGCGAGTCACTTTCATTTCTCTGTTTACACTACAATTCTCTGTTTACACTACAATATCTTTCATTAAAATATACTTAGGGTAGGTATATAAATAATACAGTAGGGTATATAAATAATATTGTCACACCAGCTGGATATTATTAATTAAGGACAAAGCTCACACTTCCATGTGCAATATAAAATAGTTATAATTAAATAAAGGTGTATGATTATTAGCCGCTGACCATAAGCAACAACCATAGTATCTTTAACCCTTAAAAGAACATGTTAATGGTGTGAACACCTAATTATGGGACACTTACGAGGTTTGTATATGCATGTGTGGGTAATGTACTAGGTTCATCACAAATACCATTAATTTAAGAGGATATACATCAATCTAATTATTTAATGTAAAATAATTAATAAAATTTACAGATTGAATTAAAAAATTTGGTGATTGACAGATTAAAATAATAAACATCGTTAAGTTAAAGCATTTTCTAGTCATTTGGGTTAGGTTTATTTGTTGGTGTTAGTTGGATTGGACCACGTTCGATTAATATAAGGGAGGCTTCTTGTTTTTTCATACAATAGACCAGAAACAGTTTTTAAATTGATAGCCAATACGGTCTGCTTAACGCTGAGCAAAGAATAAACGAAGGGAATCATTCCAAATGGTGTCATTAAAGATGATAACCGGTCTAGTTAGATTCAACTAACGATTTGAATCGGAAGTCGAGTTTCGAAGGTCAAATTTGTTCGAACTATTTAAAATAACGTCGTTTTAAGTTAGTAGATTGGATTGATCAGGTCGGATAAATTGTCATTTGTAGTTGTTATATTTAATTTATGGAACTTAAGCTAAGGTTGAAATTAATGTATGTTGCTTCCAATTGGGATTCATCGTCTGAAACAAAATTTGTGTGTTTGGAAGTTGGTGAATACAAGTCTACTTGAAGTAAGTGAAACGAACGAACGAGATGGAATGTGAATAAGACCCATGATTTGTGTATAAACCATATATACTTAGCTGTCTTCACATCATACCTCGTAGTAACTGCACTGGACAATAATTTGTCTGGCACAACCAATTCAACCATCGAACATTAATGAGATCTAACTCCAAGCTAACGTATTAAATTCAGATTAATCTCAATATTATTTTGAATAATTTGATTAGATTCGAATTCAGACTCGAGTCACGCTACTCAAATTCAAAAGAGTTTCGAATCGAGCTCTTCTCATGCATAATATATATACTTTAGTTTCTTGTCAACTAGTCCAAATTTTATAAATAAAACTCAAGTTAATAGAATTTTAACTTAAAAAGTTTGGCCTAAATAAAATTTATTTAGATAAAAAAGTTGTTTTATTTAATAATTTTTGAACTAAAAATATAATTTAATCTTGATTAGACTCAATATCTACCTTAATTGTTGGATGGATTGATGTTATACCTGCGAAATTGTCATGACATTAAAACAATGAAAGTTAGATTCACTAGTTAAACACTTAGCAAGTGATGTTAGTGATAGACCAATAAAGAGATGTCACGTGTCCATATTCACACAAACAAAATGCATATAAATACACATCACTAATAGTAATTAACCATTGGATCCCAATAAGCAATCTCTTATAATAATGACAATTACAGGTTAGTTGCTTAGCTGGGTGTGTGATTTGGTGGGATAATTAAGCTTAATCAATGTAATTAAGTAGAGACCATGTAACCAAACCAATTAACTAACTTTGGTAACTTAGAATGATGGGGCTATATGCCTTTGTCATGGCCAACAACCTAGTACTACAACTACTTTAGCATCCACGATCAAACTTGCTTTTTTGTCTTAAACTATGTTTTCACTTTCTTCTTATCCTCTATACATACAAAACCATCTTTTTTTAAATTCCTTTTTCAAATTAAGGATAGGTGTGGTGGGTAAAGTTTAACTTGTTACATCACAAAGCAATGCTTCTTTCTTTAGTTAACTTGATTGAATCTTTACTAAATATCACACTCTTTTTTATACGGAAGAAAAGGGTAAATTTTAAAATAATTATCTAAATTTGACTAAATAAACATAGATCTCGAGTATAAATTTTTAAAATAAGTTATATGATATAAAGTTATAATTTTAAAATAAAAGATTCGATTCATTAAAAAAATCTAAATTAATCATTCATTCGTACGACTCATGTGATTAATTATGTTTTGCTTATGCGATAATCCATTTATTGTCGGTTATGATTCGACCTAATGACACTAATTCTTAATTTTTTTATATAATTAACTTAAACTTATAGATAATAATTCAATCGTTACATGTCTATCCGAACGTCATTATATCAATTATTAATCAGATTACTTAAAGTAGCGGAAAGTTAAACAAGACATCTCATTTGTGAAGCGTTTGGATTAAGTAATCTCCGTAGTCGTTTAATTAATCCTTAAACTTTCTCGATATTGAGGATTTGTCCCTAAACTCATGCCTTGTTAAGATGGTATGTCGCTAATTGTTGTTGCATTAGTACGAAAGTAGTCGGCCATCTTCACTATAATTATTCCCACTTTATGTTCACTTGATGTTTGTGTTTAGATTAGATTCTCTTTGTGAAGCTCTTCCACATGGACCGTGCTGCCAGGCTGGCATCTTGGAGATAGAGAGAGTTTAAGAAACCTAGGATTTCCTACTCCCACGAGGATTTGCAAAATCTTAATCTAAATCACTCACTAACCAAATTGTTTAATCTCTTGTTTTATTTTGGGCTGAATTGGACATTTTTATAAAAATCTTGTTTGGGCTCTAAAGGCTCCAAATCAATACTCCATGAAGTGGTCTAACTTTTCATTAGTAATGTTTTTTTTAATCAAAATCTCCTTTTTACACTCTCAATCTCAATTTTCATTAATACTTTAAAATTTGAAAAAAAATAAATTAATAAAATAAGATATTTAAAATTTAAAATTTTCAACTTATGTTAGACAGATATAAAAATAATATTTAATAATTAATAAACAAATTAATTTAAACTATGATTAAAAAAGAAGGATATTTTTATTACTGAAAAAGTTGAAATTTAATTTAAAAAGGGACTAAAATTTTTTTAATCCTTAAATAAATATTAGTTTTATAAATACTTTTTTTCAATTTGCATTAAAAGTTGAAATAAATCAAAATAATTAATTTATTTTGATTTAAGAAAATTAGTTAATTTACAAAAATTAACTAATTAATTAATAAACCAACCAATTTTCAATAATAATTTTTTTAAATAAATTGAACTTAATAGTTGGTTGTTTCAAAAATTTTATAAATAAACTAACTAAACCATTTCAATTTTCAAATCACTAATTTTTACAATAATTTATATTTCAATGTTTGGTCTACTAAAACTTATTACTTTAAGTTGAAACAAGTTACAACAACAATAACAACAACAACAACAATTCAATGAAAGTTCTAAGCGAGATCTAAAGAAATTCAGCAGTGTATTACCTTACCTCTAACTAGTATAGAGGTTGTTTTCGTTAGACTTACATAAAAAAATAAAAAATAAGAAAAAGAGTTGAAATTAAAATTTAAAATTGTTTCCCATTTTAGAAAATTGAAAGACAACTTGGGCAATGTATCAATTTGACATAAGCCCAAATGTTCATTAATACAATCTACCAAAGTATTGACGTTCCGTTTGAAAGCTAAATTTAGAAACCTGAACGAAAGGCTAAGATTTAAAGTGGGTATGGGCTAAAAGACTTAGACGGACCTATTAGACTTCTGTGGTACTTGCTATATATGTTTGGGCTTGGTTTTCTGCTGATTAGCTCCAAAAATCTGAAGGTCAATACTACGACATTCTTGCCGTAGAGATTGTTAATAATTAAGAAATCTAACCGTTATATCGATTTAATCTTAAAAATTTTAAGTTAGCTAATTTTTTTAGTTTAAGTTTTAATTTTCCATTCGATTTATTTTAATAACTTTTGTTGTTAAAAATCAATAAGTTTATCAATTAATTGGTTGATTTTTGTAAATTAATAAAATTTATAAACTTAAATAAATAAATTAATTTTATTTAATAATTTTTAATTAAAATTTAAATTATTTGATAAGTGAAAACAATCTCTTTTAATCATATTTTAAATTCTTTAATTTTATTCAATCTTTAACTGATTTTATGATGATCTAATACCGGTTGAATCTTTTAAACCTTAAATCTCTTGTCTTCTCAATTTAATTTATGATTCGATTTTTAAAACATAATCTCAATTTTAGTTTGTTTTCGTTCAAAATCAATAGCTTTGATTTAAATTTAAATTTGAGTTAATTAAAAAAATAATATTATTAAATTCTATAAAAACAACGCTATTCTGACTCTTGACTTAATTGGATTAAACTCAGATTGAAAAAATCGAATCAGGCTCAAACTATATACTTGACTTGTTGACAATCCCCAATAAAACTTGTTTCGTCCTCCATACTTGTTTCGTCATCCATCTCAATCAAAACGAATTTGAATTGAAAATTTTTGATTCAGGCTTGAATTATAGACTCGATTTGTAGTCAACCCTAATAAAATTGTATAGTTTTGGTTCAAAGACGTATTGTGAGAAATGGACATATAAGAAGGTTCGGTTTGAATATAGAGTTTTTGAGAATCAGATTTTCTGATTTGGTTACAGTGTTCTTATCATGTTCTATTAAATTTCATCCACACATTTACGTAAATCTGACATAAATGTGTAAATGAGATTTAATAGAATAGAATTTAAATGAACTCGTGAATTATCTAAAACAATATTATTTTACGATAAAGATATAAGTTGTTATGGTCATTTTCGAACTCAATTCAAAATTCAAGTTAATCAAACTAAATTCATTACCTTAGAGTCAGATAAAGTGAATTCCTTCGTTGAGTAATTTCATGAGATGCTTTTTGAAAATGAATATAGCAACAAAACCACCCACTTTCCACATTTGCACGTTTGCGCATGCTGGGTATCAGTAGTCATTGATAGAGGACGGACCCATCTTACAGTAACCATTCAACGGAAGTATGTATCCAATAAAGATTTGAACAAGGAGAGCTCAGCAAGATCCTGTGTACATCAAATGTTGGGGAAAATCATACAGGATTTAAACTGTTAATTGCTAATTACACTGCTTATAATTGGACAATTGCAATAATTACAAATGTATGGAGTATAAATACTAAAAATATGACCATAAAAGTCAAACATAAACATAGTCATTATATAAGATTTTTCGCTTTGCGAGGATTTTAAAAAGGTCATAGATATACGTAGCCTTTCTTTTATATTTTTACAAAGAAGTTGTTTATGTGATTCGAACGTGTGATCTTATAATTATAAGGGAACAACTTTTACTAACTTTCACCACAATTATAACAAATCGTGAGATAAGTTTTAAAAAGTTAATTACTAGATAGAAAATTTTAAAAAGTTTGACAAACTTAAAAAATTAAACACTTTTGATTATGTAATTACATCAAATACTATATACAAGAACATCAATCTTAATATAAATGATATTACCTTAATCCCCCTAATTAACACTTGAAAAATTAAAGAAATGTATCTAGTTAATGCAAGTCTCTTCAAGCGCCTTAAATCAAACTTATATAAACCCTCAAAACCCTCACTTTCTTCACCACCAAACTGTCTTAAGAATCTGTCTACCTCTTACCCTCTCTTCCTGTCTCTTCACCACCAAATTTCCTTTCGCAGTAAACAAGATCAAATGCTTGCAATACCACTGCACAGAAAACAACTATTCAAGAAGAACAGAGACGTGAATATGAAGCAAAAGTGTCCAAGTTTTTCTAAACGGAAAGTTCATTGCCCCTTCAGATCCTTTTGCCGGAGATGCTGCCGGCTAGTGAAGGAAAAAAGGGCAAGGTTCTACATTTTCCGGCGATGTATTGTCATGTTAGTGTGTTGGAACGAGTATAGTGACCTTTAGTAGTGTATGTGTGCAGGACTTTGTAATAACGTTTTTGTTCAATTTGTTCTGTGGCAGCTACTTAAGTGTGTGCTAAGAAGGATTGTAGCTCGTATGGTTGTTGCTTTCAACGCTAAGGTTCTTCCTTGTATGTAGTTTGATCTTCTATAGCTTAAATGATAGTCTTTTCTCATTATATAAACTTGCATTAACTCGGATAATTTTCATTCTTTTAAAGTATTATCAAATCATATTTAGATTAAACTTGAGTTTAAAAGTAATTAGTTTAAACTTAATATTGTTTTATTGAGTGACTTAAACATTAATTAACAAAAACGACCTCATTTTGACTCCTATTTAATTGGGTTTTAGGTTGTGACGGACATTATCTTCATTAATGGGGATTCATGATATTGGGCGTTTTGGAACACCATGTACTTGTTAATCTTATTTTCCCTCTCTTGCTTTTGGAGATAGGACATGGTTGGTCTGAGGCTTCTTCAGGGTACTATGATTGGACATGGATGACCAACCGTACACAGTTTAATCTAGTTCTCAGGACATAATATAGTTATATACCTAAGTCATAGGTATTTTTCAAATTTGAAGTTATAAATCCATGCAAATTTCTTGTATGCACTGTACCTTTTGACAAGAATATTGAATAATGAGTGTAAATTATAATCAAATTACGTTTGTATTTGGATGTACTTATGAAGTATTTGAATTCTAAGGGAGAAGTTTAATGGAAGGCTTCTTATTCCTAAATGAGACAATGTTAATAACAACAGTCAGTATGAAAGTCGATACGACGTGGAATCTGAAGAGATCAAACAGTATGTATTACTCTTAATTAGTAAAGAGGTTGCTTTCAAATAATTCTTAAATGAATTAGATTATTAAAAATGAGTTAAATCTTATCTTAATATATGTTCACTTTAGCTATAGATCTTATCAAGAAAAAGTGTTACTTACACTTTAATTATTTCTTACAAGTATGTTTTAATAATTAAAACGTAAGCCATCATATGCACTCTTACAACTTTGTTTAATGTGTGTAATAGTCTCACTTAAGAAATAAAATAAATTAATTTTTATGAGTATATTTAATTTTTTTTCTTTGGGTAACAATGTAGGGTTCCAAAATTAACTTATTTAATTTTTTTAAAAGTTGAACCTTTTCTAATAGATGAAATTAAATTGGCAATTAAGTTATGCATAGAAAAATAATAATTACGAGTTAAATACCCAACCCTTATGTGACGATCTTAACTAAACTCATAGTAACCCATTTGTGTGCAAAATATTGTTTCTAGATTTATTTATTTAAACCATGTCATTTGTATATATATATCTCTATATATAATGATTAAAAATTTCAACTCATTTAGCCGATTCAATCATAAAAATCTTGAACTGTAACTTTTTGGGTCGATTTATTTTAATAACTCTTGTTGTTAAAAAATGATCAATTTATTAGTTAATCGATTAATTTTTATTAATTAATTACTTATAAGCAAAAATAAACCAATTAATTTTTATTTAACTATCTCTTTTTGCATATAAACTTCAAATTTTTCTATGAGTAAGTACAATCTCTTTCAATTATATTTTAAATTTTTTAATTTTATCCAACATTTAACCAATTTTATGATATTCTAATACCGGTTGAAATTTTTATATCTTAAACTTTTTATTTTACCGATTTAATTTGAGTTTTTAAAACATCGTAAATATAAATAAACAATCAACATTCAAACCATTAGAATAATTAGCAAGCTTATGTCATATAGATATATATATATATGTGCGTGTCTGGAAAAACCATGGCATTTACGTAAACACAAGAAAGATGAGACATTAAGAATATTTTTGTTTCTTGAGAGTTGAAATTATGATATGAACATATTCTCATTACATAGGCAGCATCAAAGAAAGAAAAAGGAAATTGAAGCCATTGGAGAGCTTCTTCAGAAGAGGGACTACGTTCAACGCTTGACACGTTCAATAGGAGAAAAGTGATGTTGAGGACAGATTGGAGATGTGGTGTCTCATCACTTATCATCAAAAGTTGTATCAGATATCATTTCACCGATGACTGGAATTCCAGTTCACTAGATTGATTTGTTGACTGGATGAATCCTTGAATTCCCATGAAATTATTCACGACGCTTTCAAGTGATGCTGAACTTGTGGCCACGATTGTTTTACTGCTGATTTTTAGTATTGGTTATGAATATTTAACCCAAGAAAAAAGTGACTTTAGAACAATTTTAAGTTCTATGAGCATAGCTTGGAAAACATCAGCATCCAGGACCAATCAATTTCCAGGATCCAGAAACAGTTTGTCCCTTGAAAGTAAGTTGGTCTAATCAAACAACTCTTGTTCATCACTCTACGCACCAAATCTGAGTCCCAGGCTTCCTAAACTTTGGAACCTGACGGGTTTCGTAGTTCTACCTGAAAAGCATGCAATCTCGGGTTCATCAACATAACCTGTTAGGTTTCATCTTCCATTCTGAAAGCTAGAATTAGAAACCTGAAACAAGAGCTGAAAGATTCGAGGGTCTTGAATGTTTACAGGATCTCAGGTTTTGTGTTGTTTGACATGAGATTACCATATCTGATATCGATCTTAAACTAGGGTTTCAAGTCAGATACGGCCACCTGAAACCTGGGAAGTTTCCTGAGTACGTGTTCTTGCTGTTTCAAACGTTGGATCCAACAAGTACTTAGGTTGGTCCGATCCCAAAGGCAAAAGGGTTGTTGAGAAATTATCTTAACTTGCACTGATTTTTTCAGTTCATTGAATAGACTTTGAAGCTAGTACATAACCATCGGACCCATTCACTGCCTATAACACAAAAGGTTTCCTTGTCGATCTAATCAACAAGATTTTAAATATTATGCTTATAAAATTATGATAGTATATTATGAATCATTACCACAATTTACTAGGTATAATTGCATTTTCATATTACTCGATTACTGCAAAATAAGATTGATCAACGAGAGATTGAGAATTCAGAAGTAAATTGGTGTCGTTGTAAAAAAAATAGAACAAATACCGAATTTCTAATACAATCTTTCAAAACATGCGAAAATAAAATTTCACTAATCATATACACCTATAGAAATAAAATTTTATTTTATTTAAACTTCTTATATATAACTATATTCTATAAATAAAAAAGCATCTTGCTTAAAAAATTGCTGTCATAATATTTATTATTTATCATCTTCTTACAGTAATAAAAAAATATAGTACCTTAACAGTGAATGTATGTCACTTAATTGACCGAACAATTTAAATTGATATGTTTTTGCATAAATTTAAGGTTTAAAAAGTTTAATCGGTATTAGACTGTCATAAAAATGGTTAAAGATTAAATAAAATTAAGGAATTTGAAAAATGATTGAAAAAGATTGTTTTTAGTACTCATTGAAAAATTTAAAATTTAATCGAAAAAGAGACCTTTAAATGAAAATTAATTGATTTATTTTAAATTATAAAAATTAAGTAATTTAAAAAAAAACAAGTTAATTAATTAACTAATTAGTTTTTAGTAACAAAAATTATTAAACTAAATCAAACTGAAAAATTAAAAATTAAATAAAAAATGATCGATTCAAAATTTTCATTATTAAATTAGTCGAATCGATTTGATTTGGTATTAGGGACGTCGCATTTACCACGAGAAATGATGCTTTTGTGAAAATAAGATAGGTTCTCTGACATAAATTATAAAAGACATATACCCTACAAAGATTAAGGTTAACTAGGTCGTTCAAGGTTGTGATACTTGTATATATTTGTCAGGAAACATTCACAGCTTCTTTTACTCCAAAAAAATACCTAAAAAATTGGAAGACAAACCTAATTTCAGCCTTTAATTCTCATTTTGATTGATGAATTATTAGAGATGGATACTTTTAATCTTGTCTGGTGACTGAATTATAAGTTAAACATATAGAGACAGATTATTGCTCGTGAGGAGGATGAATCAGACAAACATAATATGTTCTTTCAATTAATATTTTCTTTTACTTGTAAAGAAAATATAACTTTGAACATAATATTAAATTGTAGATGGTAATTATAATTACCAATGCTTTAAAAATCAGACTGAAAGTTAATCCGGTAAGATAAGAGGGTTAAGATTTAAAAGGTTCAATCAGTATTAGACTGTCATAAAATCACTTAAAGATTGAATAAAATTAAGAAAATTGAAATATAACCGAAAGAGATTATTCTTACCTATCAAAGAATTCTCTTTTTAATTGAAAAAAGAGATTGTTAAATTTGTTATCTCAAAACTTAATTATTTAATTGAACATATCACTACGGTTTAACTTAATATTAATATGATATGTAATTAACTTTTAATTATAATTAGATAAATTATCCCAAGTTATGATAATTACATTTGTATAATTGTAGATTGCAATCCATAATTTAATATTATTGGAACATCTATTTATAATAGGATTCAATTGCATGATAAGAGTCACAAACCATGGTCCCTCCACACAAAGTTGATAATGTTTGGGATCACACCAACTACAGCTAGAAGATTGGGTATGACATGACAATGTGAAATGTTAAAAGGAAAGAGCTATTAGAGCAAGACAAGTCCAAGTTGCTAATGAATCAAGACCCTTTTTTCTATATAATGGACCCAAACTTCATGTGGGACTGTCCCCTCTAGGAGGTTGATTTGTCCTGTCAAAGACCTTAAACATCACTAAAAAATGTTAACATGTCCAAAATTAAGAGACTTATTGGCTTAATCAGGCCTAATTCACCATTATTTGTATAATTCATGCAATGACTTGGCCTTTAATTATCAACTCTCCAAAGTACGCATCACACACTCAAACATCTCCAAACAGTAGATATAGTCTCCATAGACCATGTCCCTAGCTAGTACTTAGTAGAGATAGTCTCTTTTGATCATGTTCCTAGCTAGTTGGAGATGGTAATGTACAGAAACTAAAACAATGTCATTTTAGTTAAATCAATTCGGGTTAGCTATAGTTAGTCCTAAACTTAAAAGTCTAGTAAACTTGAAATTAGTCCGTTGGCTTTAGAGTAATTAAACCGGGGCTATCCCTACTAACTACTAACTATAACTAGTAGCTAGTAATCCAGGAAAAGTGAAACATTTTGAGTTTCACTTTTTCTTGCTCTATGGAGTATATAGAATGCTATTATTATCAGCAGAATATACGTATCATCTCAGGTCTTTAAACGATGGTGTAAAACCAAAAGTGATTAGTATGAGCTAGAGCCCCACATGATCACATGAAATCTCTTAATGTGACTTAAGTCAAAAGTTAAGTGATATTAAAAAGCATTAAGCAAATGGTAACTGAAGCATGAAAAAGATTGATTGTCACTGCGAAACCTATACTGACAGAAGAATCAATGTAGGTATAGCACTGCAAAGTAAATCAGGATTAACGAATTTTTTTCACTACACTATCCAATTTTCTTGAAGATCCAGCTGATAAGTAGGTAACTAGCACAAACCCACTTATGTTCTTTCCAGTGAATATGCAGGAACGTGGATAGACTTTCCAAGTCCATTTCCACCTTTGGCACTTCTGTAAACTCTGAATGGTGGAGAAAACATGTCCATATGATCTCTAATGTTCGCTAGAGATATTGTCAGTGAGATGACAATCACATTTCGCTTTCGAAGCCACTTCTGTGACTCTTTTCAACGACCCTCAAGTCCAAATGGCCACGTTTCATGTTCAACAACCGTGAGACCATAATTATCTAAAAACCTATGTGACACTCACTAATCAATCTATTAACTCTCTTAATCTTGTTTTTTAATGTAAATAAAAGTTGATCAGGCTTCCACTTCATGGCCTGTATTGAGCAAACTCTGTCAAAAGGCATAGATCAACACTTATTGAGCTTCTTAACGAAAACATTGACATTGCAGCTGTTAGGGAGAGTTGTCACCGTTCTACTTCCCAGCCAAAACCTTGCAGCGAGTTCTGATATACTCCATCTACACGCTTACGTGCGTTCTTTCTTCAGGAAAAAAGTTTTTTAAAAAAAATCTAGACGTTAAGATTGTGTTTGAAACCCCCTTACTAGTTCTATGTATCATATGGTAAAATTCTAAGTTTTTACTACATTATTATAGCTGTAGTATCAGTACATATATTGAAATGAAAATGTTAAACATGTGAGAACTGGAATTCCAATCAAACGAAAATTGGATTTCTCATTCCAAAAACCAAGAGTCTGACAGTAATTTTCATGCTGGAATAAGAAGTCTGGAACAAGAACATAAAAATCCAACTTCTGTGCAATTTATTTGGTGGAAAACATCACCTGGAAAGACAGTCAATACAGTCAACTGAGCGAAGAATCCATCCATGCTAGTAATAAATCATCAACTTGCAGTTTGTCTATATTGTATTTACTCTCTTTACATATAGCAGCCTGCTTTTGATTAATCTCCAGGATGCAAGTAAGTAGACTTAAAGTGGTTTCATGATGTTGAATCAGGAAGAGCAAATTTTCAAAAGTGAAACCCAACCACATAAAAAGATGATATTACAGAAGCTTGTGACAATATACACAGAGAAAATAGTAAAGAACACTTCCCACACGTTCAAGCCAACAAGTCAATTGAGTTTCATGATTCTGCAATCATGATGATGCGGATGGGCGAGGAATTCGCTTAGCAATTTCCTGCAAATTAAGATGAAAATTTGAAATTTAGTTGCCATACAAGAAATAATACTACAACGGCTTCTCAACACTAAAATCCGATAGGATCTGGATCACCATCTGCAGTAGCAAAAGGATTGATGCCTGCCAACTCTAGAATGTTTAAAGAAGCTGAAGAAAACCCTAGTTGAGTGCAAGCGCAAAGTCCTTTTCAAGTACTTAATCATGTACATGAACACAATGTTTGAGATCTGAAATGCACCGTAACAAAAGATCATCCAAGTTAAGCTGGAGGTTCAGACATAAAAAGACTATTGACCAACTACACATACGAAGATTGAAGAAATATAAGACCCACAACTCATGCAGATGTCAACTAACTAGACTTCTAGTTCCAGAACTTTTTACTCAGTATATTCATCCATTGCTCAAAATTGAACAATGAACACAGCTCTGGAAAAGTGACAACAGAATGAACTTCGATGAGAGCAATAATGTTGCCTGTATTTAGGAGCTTAAGGGCAAGACGTCATTACTTGCATTGAAACAGGTTCTCATAACCATCAGCAAGAAGGAAGCACATGTTTAGGAGCTTAAGGAGGTAAAATGAGAAAGCATCATGGCTTATTTTTGTTCATACAACCATCAGCAAGAAGGAAGCACATATTTGAATAGGTTATGGGTACCTCAAACAGCTGATTTATGTTATCTGCAGTTTTTGCAGATGTCTCAATAAAGAACATCCCATTCTTCTCTGCATAGTCAATACCATCCTGTAGTAAAAGAAAAGTATAAGTCGGCACTCATAAAACATGCTGATCTATTATTAGCATTTACTGGAACTTACCTGGACAGCTACTTCCCGTTTCTCATGAAGATCAGCCTTGTTACCAACTAAAGCCAGAACTATATCAGGGCTCCCATGTTTCTGTAACTCCTGCAATTTTCCATAAAAAGATAAGCAGAGAATAAAAAACATTTGCAATGACCTTAGAGCTGAGAGAGAGAGAGAGAAAACAAAGAAAGCTGTATATTAAGCCCTGGGCCCATAAACTACCTTAACCCAGTACTGTGCTTTGTTGAATGACTCTGGACTTGTTATATCATAGACAACAACACCAACTGCAGCACCCCTGTAATATAGAGGCGCCAATGCAGCATACCTGCAGAAGAAGCAAGAAGTAATCAGAATTTGAACAACCATAGCATTTAGAAAGAGTTAAACAAGCAAGAATGAGAAAGCAATCTCTCCGATAAGAATAAAAAACCTAAAGATATTCATGTGGTCAACACGCAAACTTTTTGTTTGTAATGAGAAGAGCTATTGTTAGTTGAATATAATAATGAGCTATCAGTACCTCTCCTGTCCTGCTGTATCCCATATTTCAAACTTAACTGTTGTTGAATCTTGCAAAGCTATTGTCTGCGACAAAAATGAAGCTCCAATAGTCACCTGAAATAACGAAAACCAAATAAATGTCACTGAACCATCAAATAAATGTCTGTGACTTTGACAGAGGGATCCCAGGAGCAGATGCAACGCTTGTATCCAAAGGAGACTATAATTAAACAAAAGTTGCAAAAGAAGAGGTGTGTAATAACCACATAGAACAGTCATGGTAACATCCATTACCTTGGACGTTGGATCAAATTGACCCCGCACAAACCGTAGAACAATACAGCTTTTACCAACACCAGAATCACCTAACAAAACCAGCTATCCGGAGCAACAGAAACAAAGGGCAATGTCATTCGATGAATGGAAAAAGTGTAGATGGGAAGTGTAGAATATATCTAACAATAATGAAAAAACAGTATAAAAGGTAACTAAGCTATGGACTTGCGCAAGTTACCTTTACACGGAGGTTTTTGGCATCAGAAACTCCATTGCTCTCAGGGTTGTTATTAAGTCCGCCTAGCTGCTCCGAACTCCTACCTATAAGCACAGCCCAAGAAAGAACCCAATGAGAGAGGAAACCAAAAGGATGTAAGAAACAATACTTCAAACTCATTTCAACTGTCAAACTCGTTTCAGTAATCGAAGAAATTTCGCGACCACAACGGAAGAAAGCAAAGTTAGAAACAATGATTCTTATGAATCACGTTATGAGATACACATATCAAGAACCAAACTCAAAAATAAAAAACCTTACTAATCAACCATCCCCCAAATCACAACCAAACAGTAAAGTTAACAAAACCAAATTGATCCTTATTCAGCTCAATCAGACAAAACCCAGGAAAATTCAACAGTCTATGCGCATAATTACAGTAACATAATAATCAATTACATCCCCATAAGCAGAAGCCGATAAATTAGGGAAAATTTAGGGCCTTTTACCCGGAAGAGAAGAAGAACAACCCATGAATCTCCGGAAAACAGAAATGATTCAATCAAACACTGCAAGAATCCGTGTGAGACAATGATTAGGGGTTTGGAAGTAAGACTAATTGTGAATCAAGCTCGTAGATCGGCTGATTTCTTGGGGTTCTCTATCTCCGATCAGATCGTAGGGTTTATAAGTTGGTTAAGCTTAGTCAGGTCGTTAATGGAGTTGCCTCTTATGCCACGTATACGTAATGGTAGTGCGGATACGAAGTTTTCTAAGACCGTCCGATTAACTAACCAACGTTTGACTGTGGGACCTGGGTGATCTAACGGCTATATTACACCCGTTAAGTCCATTGGTTCCTAACCAAACTGAACCGGATTTTACTTACCACACGGATGACAAATTAGTTATTTTTGTTAGTACGATTCATACTTGATTGAATTTAGTCTCGAATTTAAGTTTTTTAAAACATTAATTTGAAATTAGCGAGTTCAATTTAATTTGACCTGATTTAGGCTTGGTTTAGGGATCAGTGACAGTTGACAACCTGCTGAAATCAATCAGCTAAAATTAATAAGTACTTATGTGTTTGGGATTGCTGTTTTGGTAATTGATGAAACGTGAAAATAGGTGTTTGGCAAGTGGGATTGCGGTTGCTGAAAAGAGATAAAATGACTAAAAAGCTTATTGATTTAATAAACTATTAATTGTTTTTATAAATAATTAAAAAATATATTATTAATCATATAAATTTAAAATTATAAATAATAAAATAATAAAATATAAATAAAATAAATTTAGTAAATAAAATATTTTATAAAAATATATTATTAGTCATATTAATTAAGAGTATAATGGAAAATAATACTTGTAGTGAAGGTTATTAACGGAAAGTAAAATTTTCACCGCAGAAACAGTTTCCTACCGCAACCCTCTTTTTGCTTATTGATTTCTGCGGTGCACCGCAGTTTTCTCCAACCTTCAGTTATTCACCGCTGATCCAAATATGTGACTGCGTTTGAAAACTGCGGTGAATAAGTACTTATTTCCACCACACCGTAGATCCAAACGCAGCCTCAAACTTAAAATATTAATTTATTTTCGATTAAGTTTTATCTTGAACTTAAGATCGAAAAAATTAATTTAAAATTAATAAATCAAAATTCAATTCGATGGAATACAAATTTAAAGCATTCATGTTAGATTAACTTTAGTCTCTAAGTTTAATTTTAATTTTTTAAACTCAATTAATTATAAATTTAAATTTAAATACAATAAATCTGAAATTGATAAAACGAATTATACTTAACAGAATTTAAATTTAGTTATTTGATCTCGATTGGAGTTGGATTTAGACTTTAAAAAAAATTCAAGACCCCAATCTATTATCAAATTACTATTTAGGATGGATAATTATATATACTAAGATTTTTGTATAATTTTATATCCTAAGTTGGGTGAATTCTTTTTCCTAAGTTATGTGAATGCTTTCTTCTTTAAGAGAGGTAGTTATTCTATGGTTTTCCTAATTTTCTTATAAGTTGAATCTAATTTCATAAGTTTATATAATATAATAACTAGTTAATTAATTTATCTTAACCATAATATAATTAAATTCACTTCATTTTGGATTACTATTAGCAATAAAAAAATCACAAATATATTTTCCATTAACCTTTGTTAGATATATTATTACTTGAAAAGAAAGACACAATACTAACAAATTTGTTTAGGAAAAAATACAGTATATATATATATATATATACATACACACTGATATTGGACCAAAAAAAGAATAAAAAATAACAAAAATAAAAGTTTTTGTATTTTCAATGTTTTAAAAATTGAATTGTAAGTTAAACCGATAAGAAAAAATATTTAAGATTTAAAAAGTTAAACCGATGTTACATGGTTATAAAACTGTTAAAGATTAAATAAAATTAAGAATTTGAGATATGATTTTAAAAAATTGTCCTTATCAACCAAATAAATTAAAATTTAATTGAAAAAAGTTATTAAATAAATATCAATTGATTATTTTAATTTATAAGAATTTACTAATTTATAAAAATTGAGTAATTAATTTATAAATTAACTAATTTTTAATAATAAAAATTATTAAAATAAATCAAATTATATAGTTTAAAATTAAACTGACTAAATCAGTTAAGTTTTTAAATCATTAATTTGGATACAATTTTACCATTCTAATTAGGACTCAAACTCTCCTTCTTATCCATGTCCAAAAAAGAAAAGCAAACATTAAATAAGACCAACTGAACGAAGTTATAAATACATGGTATCTTTAGGGTCTCGTGAGTTCAGTGTTCGTTTCCGTTACTTCTTTGTTTAACTAAAGTTTCTCAAACATGGAGTCGTCAACAGGTGATGAAAGCAGCAGCGGTAAAAACATGATCCCTAGGGTTGTGAGGTTGAAGAGCTCCGACGGTGAAATATTCGAAGTGGAAACGGAAGTGGCTATGTTGTGTAAGGTCGTATGGGCTATGGTGGAGGACGGCTGCGCCAACGACGTGATTCCACTGCCTAACGCGGGGAGCAAAGTCCTGGGAATGGTGATAGAATGGTGCAGGAAGCGTACGACCTGCAATTTGAGCAAAGAGGAGGTCAATCAGTGGGACGCCGAGTTCTTGGACAATATTGAGGACCAGGAGGTTCTGTTCGGTCTGATACTTGCGGCGAACTATCTGAACGTTGAACTGCTCTTGATGCGGCTGTGCCAAAAGGTAGCGAGGATGATGAGGGGAAAGTCGCCGGAGCAGATTCGCCAACTCTTCCATATCACCAATGATTATACTCCTGAAGAAGAAGCGCAGATTCGCAGAGAGAATCAATGGGCATTCGAGTGACGGTTTTGAAGTTAATGCTAACGTAGATACAGATAATATAGAGTTATAGCTCTGGATATGGATCAGTTACGGTGATCTTTGCTGGTTTTTGGTTTAGGGTTCTTCTGATTCCTGTTGAATTATGAACGTTAATTAATCAGAATGGTGTTTCATGCTTGTAGTTGATCGATATGTCCTTAGTTTCTGATCAGGTGGGCTCCTCCCGTATGGACCGCCGTATAAAAAATTTCAAAGCCACAGTATACATGAGATGCTGTCAAACTCTGATGAAAAATCAAGCGTCATGAGATGCTGTCAAACTCTGATGAAAAATCAAGCGTCACGTTTGAGTTTTTAACACACTAGAAGCCTATATAAGGCCTTCTGCTTTTATGACAAATCAACACAAAAAAAACAGAGTAAGGAATATAGAGAGAAAAATTGGGTAATATTTTTAAGAAACTTTTCAGTTCCTAAAAAGGGAGCAGAAAAAAAAACTTTTGGATATTTTTGAGAAATACTTTTATGTGTTATTATTTTAGTTTTAGCTTAAAAAATTTACTGCACCTTTAAATTTAATTTAGGAAAATTTTTCTTTATAAGTTTACTATTTTTAGTAGAAGAGCTAGATTGGAGTTTAGCTCAAATATTTGGAATAAATTACGTTAAATATTGTGTGTTATTATTGTGATTGATTATTTTTATTATTCTGCGATTGGGGAACGAACCCAACAGTTTGGTTGAGTTTTTCTGATTGATTACTCCATTTGCAGAGTTTTGGTGGCCATAACTAACCAGGAACCCTAGCTGCAGTTAGTGTATTATGAATTATTAAAGGAAAAAACTCCTACCATAAATAATAAAACGCGATATTTTAATAAAATAAAAATAATTTAACATATTAATTTCTAATTTTTCAAGATTTTTCAAAAATATTAGAATATCTCATTTTGATGTTTCAAAATTATTTTAATTTTTCTTAAAATTTGTTTAAAAGTTAAGAATTTTTCATAATAAAAAAACAAACTGTTTTTATTATGAAAAATTTTATATATTATTTTTCTTATGGAGATAATCATATAATGATTAAATTTCTAATATGCTAAAATGATTAAGATAAGGTAAAAAAATTAAAATGACTTGTTATATATAGAGTGGCTTAATTTATTATTATTTTTATTTCAATTGACTTAAATTGTCTTAAAACTCTTTTTAACTTTATTTGATATTTAACTTTATCCATTTTGATCCTTTAATAGATTTACTTTTTTACTAAATTTTATTTTTTTAACTTTTTACTTAAAATTTGACAAATTAACTGTTATAGCACCTCATTAAAAATAAAAAAATATATATTTTGTAAACTTTCTATTAACATTTAAACGAGAATGTGCTATGCTAGCAAAATGAGACGTGACTTTTCTAATATTTTAAATATCATACCAAAAATTAAATTAGTAAAATAAGAGATTTAAAGTTTAACACTTAATGATAATGAGAATTTCTTTAGTTATTATAAGATTTATTTTGTGAATAATTAATTAAAATAATTTGTATTTTATTAAAATAATTAACAAAAACTTTCAATGATTTTTCTATATATATATATATATATTTATTTTAAATAATTTTAAAATAAGAATAAAAGTATAATGAAATGCAATAAAATGATTCTTAAAGAAACTAATATAAAATAACTTAATATATAGTTTTGATGATAATGTTATGATAATAATCGATATCCTAACAATATTCCGATAATGTTTTGTTAATAAATTAATAACATTCTTATCATATATCTTATCTCTTCTTCTTTTTTTTTTTTTATATTCGATTCTAACTTATACGTCTACCTCTTTAATAATGAAAGTACAAGATTATTTAGAATTTATTTCAATAAATGTTCCTTTTTTTTTTTGAAAACCACTTGATATCCGGTGTCATATGAGTAACCGACTAATCCGGATTGAGCTAGGCAGGACCCTTTGCGGATGGCAAAGCTCTCCCTCACGAGTATAAAGTGACTATATTCTTAAGACTCGAACTCAAGACCTTAGTTAAGGATGGGGGAGCCCCTGTTATTTTCATTTCTTACTCTTTTTTACCGCTCATCAAACAAGACTTAAAGATTAAAAAAAAGAATAATATAAAAAATTATTAAAGAAAGAGACTAACCTTATGAAAAGAATGAAATTTAATTTAAAAAGAAAATTGTCAAATAAAAACTAACCGATTGTTCTAGTTTATAAAAATTAGTTAGTTTATAAACACTAACTAATTAATTAATAAATTGATTAATTTTTAATAGGAAGAATTATTAAGGTGAACCAAACTAAAAATTTAATAGTTCAAAATCTTCATGACTTGGTGTCAACTAATTACTCTCCATTATTTATATTTAAGGTTTAATTAAGATAATATTTTATTCATTTTGATCTTAAATTTTCTAGATTTAAAATAATGTTATTTTGAAGTGAGAATTAAATATTCAAATCGAATTTTAAGTTAATTATCAAAATTCATATTTGACTTAAACTATCTTTGTAGAAGAAATTGGTAGGCAAGCGTACAAGCTACTTAATTGAGTGAGCAAATATGTACAAGAGCATGGTGGCTAGGCTTATAACAATTAGAAAAATACAACCCCCCTTTTCATATGTACACTTATCTAATAAGTTGAGGACATTGCAAAGAATGTGAACTTATTAACATATATGTACTTCAACACTCCCCCTCAAATTAGAGCGTGGCGATTGAAAACGCCCAACTTAACAAGAAGAAGACGGTGTTGATCTGTCCCAAAGTCTTGGTGAGAATGTCTGCAAGTTGCCATTTGCTAGGAACGTGCTGTGTATCTATCACTTTAGCTTGAATTTTCTTGTGCACAAAGTGACAATCCAACACAATATGCTTTGTAAGTTCATGGAAGATAGGATTAGAGGCACTATCTGTAACACCCCATTATCCTAGGGTACATCCGGGACGTCCGTAGGTCATTCCGGTACATATCCTATGGTAAGGGAGCGCTACGTGCGATCACTACAGAACTCCACATGGCATCAC
>JAOQMS010000003.1:32059097-32075893 GCA_027563885.1 Erythroxylum longipes | reverse complement strand
TACGTATTAAGATAGTCTGCATGCATGAAAATAACAGAGTTGGCATCAGAGCAAGTATGCATGAAAGCGTTAGACTCCGGAAGCGTGGTCTGACAAGTATAGTATCAGAGCAAGCAAGAGTCAAACTCCGAAATCGGGGTCTAATAGGTGTGGTATCAGAGCAAGGAGTTAGACTCTGGAAACGGGATCTAACAAGCTCAGATATGTACTAGGTGTTACAATCTAAACAAAACAATGTAAATTAAGTTGTACCTAAACGAAACTAGAGGCAAGCGTACCTTTTCGACAAGTAATATAAAACTGTAAGAACCGGATATTGTACCCAAGGGATTCCAACACGCAAGAAAATTAAATTAAATGATGCAAAATTACTTAGACGATCAAGAATTTATTGATTTGAAATAAAATAAAGTAAACGAATCAAGGAAATATGCAAGATGCAAAGTACAAATTAAAAAATGACTAGATTTAATCAAATGATAGAAATTGGTCAAGATATCGGATTTCAATTGGATTAGACACTAAAACTTATAACAGTAGATTGATTTAGGAATTACTTCACTTAAGTAAGTCGAACCCAATGTTCATAGGGATTCCCTTCTCTTCTAAATCCTAGTTACCTACTTGGTTCATAGATAATTTGGAATAAAAGGCATTCAATACAAGAAGCCTAAAATTAAGTTCATTAATCCTAGGTATCCTCACACAACATCCTAAGGTTGGTCTATACTTTGGTCTCAAGTATGTTGCTTGATTAATTTTATGACAAATTAAATCCTATTGGTTATGGCATTCAATCATATAAATCCTTAATCTAGGTGATCAAGCTAAATTAGGACTAAATATGCATTCAATCAAGCAAAAACCGATACCACAAAAATTGTCCTAATCCAATATCAATCCTAACCTTAACAGAAAAAAACTTACTCACACATATGCATCAATGTAACACAAATCATAGTCATAATATATATTTGCATTGATTAAATCCACATAAATTAAAACAGATAAGAAATAAAAGCAAAATAAATCCCAGCAAAACTGTGGCAGCTGGGATTGAAAAACGTTTGGACAATGTACATCTCACTGTCTTTGGCCTCTTCTCTCCCGCCAACTACTTCTCTTCTGATTTGACAAATAAGGCTCTTAGTCCACCTTATTCACGCTGTCTTGGTTCATGCACACTCATTATCTCCTTGCTCTACCGCCAACTTCTCTTTATTTCTTTTCTTTCACACTATTCGTCTATTTTTCAACACTCTCTCACACTACTCTTCTTCTCCTCCCACCGCCAGCCTCTCTTTTCTCTCTTTTAATTTTTTATTAACGTTACTCAAGCTTCTTTTCCTACTCATGCTACACTCCTTTCTCTTTTCTTTCACCAAGCTGCCACTCTTCTTTTTTGTGTTATTTATTTTTCTCTCGCGAACGATCAGGTATTCACACTCCTCTCTTTCACGCAGCCACCACGTTATTTTCTGTCCCTCTTTCACGCAGCCCCAGCGTTCACGTTGTTTTCTTTTTTCTCTTTCAATGCCTTCGTCTTTTTCCAGCCGCCACTCTTCACTTCTTCTCTTCTTTCACGCTCTCTCTTTATTCATGTCACGACGAAATTAGGGTTTTTACGCACCCTCTTATATTCACGCACGCAACTCCTTTTTTTTCTTGGCTGGAAATGTTTTTCATTCTTTTTCTTCGTACTCTGCGTTTTGGCCTTATGTTTACTGGATGAGTGCTGTCGTTTTTACTGTCGTTTATTCTCCTGGTTGTTCCTTCTTATGCCCACCTGTTGCTTGCTTTAAGACACTTTTCTTACTTTATGCTTTTAAATATTCCAAATCTAACATATGCCTAAAATTAAAACAATTAACTCTTAATTAGTGCAATTTAAACATTAAATGGACAAAATTTTAGCAAATTATGTATCTAAAAGCAATATAAAATGCCCATTAACACTAGGCAGGACATTGCATTTATTATTTGATTGTTTGGTCAATATTTGGTTAACCCAGATGTAAACCATTAAAATACAGTCAAGTGAGTGTTGAGATATTAAAGGGAATCCAGGATTATATATTGACATATAAAAAAGTCATCAGACTAAACTCCATAGGGAATCAAGATTCAAATTTATCTATGTGTTCAGATGGTTGAAAGTTCACTTAAGGTTATAGCTTTAAGTTAACAGAAGGTATAATTTCGTGGAAGTGTGTCAAGGTGTGGAAGTGTGTCAAGGTGACACGTGTGATTTCCTTGACCATGTATGCAAAGTGCATACTAAGGGGCTGCTTTACTGATGGTTTAGCTTAGAAATTTGATTTCTCAGTTGTTTGTAGTTGATTCAGTGGCTAAACACATTCAGTTGTAATATGATAATCAAGTTATTGTGTTGTTTAATAACAACATTGAATATCATAGGGTCTTAGCATTCTGAGGTCAAATATTTGGCCATGAAGTAGTTCATACAAAAAGGTGACATTAAGGTTTGGAGAATTTAAAGACTGAGGAACTGTAAGTGATTCTTTAACTAAAGGACTTTGCCCATTTGTGTTTGGAATACAAGCATACAGTATAGGTGTTTTGAAGTCCTTAGACACTGTTAGTTAAAAGATCGTTATGTTTGCTCCACGTACATTTGTACATTTTGATGTATTATGATGGTATAATGGTTTATCAATAAAGATGATCATTATTTATCCTCAATAATACACATTATCATACAATGTCATAATACGTATAGAAGTATTAAGATTTGCATTGATCTTAAGCATTTTAAACGTCATTGGGCATTTATAAAGATTGACCTTGAGCCTATGTCATTAGACACATACAGTTTTATACAGATATATCCTTAAAGTTTCACATGACATAGGGGGATATAAGTTTTTAATCTCATAAAGGTTCTCTAATGCAGTTTAGCATTCAGTTGGATAACATAAAGGTTTTCTCTAATGCTGTTTAGCATTCGGTTAGAGAAAATAGGATTTCTATGCTACAGTTTAGCATAAAGTTAAAGAAATCGAGACCTACAGCAGATTCACTCCTCTACATATCGAGCAAAACGTCCACTAAATCCTTGTTCTCTGTCGTTTTCCTGCCAGGACTTAGGTGTTCACTGTTGACCTCATCAAAAAACTGGTTAAATCGCTTGAAAGTGCTGTCGAGTTTTGATTTCATGCTGGTAAAGTTATGAATGAACTCTAAGGAAGGAAAGTAGTCTCCAAGACTGAACCCTCCAAGCAATTCCTAGTAATCATCAAGCATCTTTTTGAAACCGTGTCAATCATATTCTTCTTGCTTCGGCCCCTTCGAAGACTAAGGATAGCACTTTCACTAAACAACTTGATGGACAAAAAGACTCCCTGCAATCTGCTTCAGCTACTGTTCAAGTCTGCTCTAACACTATGGGAAATGCTGCAGCAATGAACTTCAAATATTCCTACTTGAATGTTTGCCTGGAAATGTGAATTGTAATAAGTTCTTCCTCACAGTTTTTTGAATGTATGGTTATAGATTTGATGTATTTGGAGAAAGTGGATGTAACTCTCATTTGAATCTGAAAAACAAAACATCTGTATTTATCCAAACTTTGTATGTGTGTTGTTTAGCTATTCAATCATAGAATTGATTAGCTTCTGAAAAAAGAGGTAGAAAATTAATAATGGTTTTTTTGAACTAAAACTGAAACTTGTGTATTGATGAGTTTTTTTTTTACATCTATGAATAAAATTGGAAAATGAGCTTTATATTTGCTCTAAAACTTCCTGATACAGCTTGTCAAAAAACTATAAGGTAAAAACATGATCTGAAAGATAAAAACTAGCTTAGTACAAGTGTTACTTCATTTGACAAAACACAAAAGTAACCAAATTGTCCTTTATCAAAAAACAGAAACTAATTTCTTTAGCAGCTAATTGATCCTTCAGGAGACAAGAATCCTGACATTGCAAATCTGATTGTCAGCCATAAGAAGGAAATGCTTGATGAGCCAGCTTCACATGTTTTGTTTATCTCTAAGAAGTCTTGATTACACTAATTAATCTCGATTCTTAGTTCAGATTTTTGCTATTCTTCCTGCTCTACATCTCTTTTTCAATTATGTTCTTCTACTTCTGCAATTTCTGAATCTTTCTTCCTTCTGCACATTCTGAGTTCTTCATAGCTGCTTCCATCTTTTCTTCATCTTCCCTTTTGCATTGAATTTCACTCATCAGGATTTGATATTCATTCCCTCGATCCATACATCCTTGAATTATGCCAAGTATCATCAGCTTGAGTTTTCTGAGGAGTCTTGGATGCTTCAGCTTGATCTTCACTCTTCTTTTCTTCTTCATTTTAATTTCCATTGCAAGATCTTCAGTAAGTTTTAATACAGCTGGTTTCACAAAACAATTTATCTCAACAGCTCCTCCTTTGTTTTGTGGAACCTGCACACCAATCATATTTCTCAATGATTCAAACCTCCACTTTGGTAATGCTTTGGTGAACAAGTCTGCCAATTGAAAGCTTAATCAGCAGAAGACCATCTTGATTTCTTTTTCTTCAATCAATTCCCGAACATAATGATACTTTACCTTCATATGCTTAGTTTGTATATGGTCTGATGGATTCTCAGCCATCGAAATAGCTGCACTAGAATCATAGTATATTGTCACACATCTTTCCTTTAATTCACCAACATCCAATAGAATTTTCTTCAACCATTGAGCTTGCTTGGCAGCCATGTTCACTGCCACATATTCAGCTTCAGCTGAAGATTGTGCAACACTTCTTTGCTTCTTTGAGCTCCAAGCAAAAATACCTAATCCTAGGATGCAACAATAACCACTTCTGCTCTTGCTTTCATTGCCTCTAGCATAGCTAGCATCAATGAACACATGTAATTCCACTTTTTCCCCTCTTCCATACTAGATTCCATAATCAATTGTATGTTTAACATATCTAAGTATTCTTCTAGCATAGATAGCATGCTGCCTGAAAGGTAATTGATTAAAGCTAGCCATAATATTCATGGCACATACAATATCAGGCCTTGAAGCACTCAAATACATCAATGATACAATTATACTTCTATAATAAGTAGCATCAAATTCCTCACCTGGTCTCGTTGATTCTAACTTTAATTGATGTTCCATTGGAGTCCCCATTCCACTGCTTTACTTCAGCCCGAACTTCTCAATCAACTCTTCAACATACTTCCTCTGATGTAAAAAGATTCCATCTCTTCTTTGATTTATCTCCAATCCTAAAAAGAAGCTCATTTCTCCTAAGTCTGTCATCTGAAACTCTGATTTCATCATCTCCTTGAATTCTTCTGTTAACTTGTCATGTGTTCCAATGATTAGCAAATCATCAACATATAGAGAGCAAATCAAATTATCTTCACCTATGATTTTTACATACAAGGTTGCTTCACTCTTGCTTCTTAAAAAACCATTTTGTAGTAGATAGTTATTGATCCTTGAGTACCAAGCTCTTGGAGCTTGTTTCAATCCACATAAGGCCTTCACAAGTTTATACACCTTTTGGCCTTGTCCCTCACTACATAGCCTTCTGGTTGTTTCAAGTAGACTTCTTCATCTAGCATTCCATTCAAGAATGCACTCTTCACATCCATTTGGTGAACTTTCCACCCATTATTTGCAGTTAGAGCCAACAACAATCTGACTGTATCCATTCTAGCTACTGGTTCGTATGTCTCAGTATAATCCACTCTATACTCTTGTTTATATCCCCTCACAACAAGTCTAGCTTTATACTTGTTGATTGTTCCATTAGGATTCAGCTTTTTCTTGTAAATCCACTTGGAATCAACCACCTTGGTGTTAGGACTAGGCAGATCTACCAGCAGCCATGTTCCATTTTCTTCAATAGCTTTCATCTCCTCATTCATTGAGTTTTTCCAAACTCCTTGTTTGATAGCTTGCTTGTAAGTCATTGGTTCAGATTCTGCAGGCAAAGCACATTTTATAATTGTTAAAGCTTCATAAGTCTCCTCTTCATCAGCTACATTATACCTAAAATCAAATAAGGGGTTATTTCTCTGTATATGTGAGCACTGTCAGAGCTTGATGTTTCCACATCATTTTCAGAGCTTAGAGAAGGCTCCTCCTGAACTCCTTCACCACCAGAATCATTGAAGCTATGTGGATTCGACTGAGTTGTCTCCTCCTAAATTGTTGTTATTATCTGCGTCCTCTCCCATTGTTTGATCAGCATTCTTATCATTTAATGGCAATTCAATCTCTATTCTTCTAAAACTCCTACCAATTGGCTCTTTCCATTTCCATCCCTCATTTTCATCAAACTTTACATCTCTTGACACCATCATTTTCTTTGTTTCAGTACTATAAATTCTATAGCCCTTAGATTCAGCACTGTAACCCATCATCACTCCTTTCATTGCCTTCTCATCTAGCTTTTTCCTTTTTACTTCAGTAATGTGCATATATGCTACACACCCAAACACCCTTAGATGACTCACCCTCGGTTTAACTCCAAACCACACTTCAAATGGTGTTTTTAAGCTCGAGTTTTCATTCTTTTTTGTAGATATACAGCAGTGAAACAAGCCTCAGGCCAAAATCTTCTTGGCATTTGCATTCCAAACATCATAGCTCTTTCCATTTCCACAATTGTTCAGCTTTTCCTTTCTGAAACTCCATTTTGCTGTGGAGTGTAAGCAACAGAATATTGATGAAAGATGCCTTCCCTTTCAAGGTAATTTTTCAGGTCATTCGATACATATCCTCCTCTATCATTTCTCACACATCTCACTTTCCTTCCACATTGACTTTCAGCTTCTGCCCTCCACACTTTAAACATTCCAAACACTTGATCTTTACTCTTCATGAAATAAATCCAAGTGTATCTCGAAGCATCATCAATGAATTCAACATAGTATCTACTTCCTCCAGCTGATGGTGTATCCATTAGTCCACAAACATCAGTGTGCACCAATTGCAACTTTTCTCTGGCCCTCCAATCACTTGTTGGAAAAGGTAAAACATAACTCTTTCCCTTTGCACATGGTTCACACACATTCTTCAGCTTACTACTCAACTGAGGCAGTCCCATTACCAATTCCTTTTTCTGCATTTCAATGATATAGTCAAGATTTGCATGACCATACCTTTTGTGCCATAATTGTGTAAATTCAGTCACTGGAATTGCTGCAAAAGCTCCACCAACATCTGTCATTCGTAGTTTAAAAAACCTGTTCACCATTGTTACCTTATGAACTAACTCTCCTTGTGCATTGAAGATTCTGCACATATTGTCTTCAAAATACACTTTGTAATTCTTCTCCAAAAGTTGTTCTTCACTGATCAAATTCTGATCTAACTCAGGGATGTAATACACCTCTTCAAGTATGGTACTTCCTGCCTTAGTAAACAACTCCACATTTCCCTTCCAAGTGACTGGTATTGTCTCTCCATTTCCAATCTTCACTACTGTATTCAGATCTGTGTTTGCCTCAATAAAAGCCTCCTTCTTCTTTGTCATGTGATTGGAACACCCACTATCTATCAACCAATCTCCTCCTTTTTCATTGTTTAGCTCAGCTGCACAAAGCTTAATAGTTGATGCTTGGTTTCTGGATTGATGGCAAGTTTCCACTAAAAAGACACTTTCCTCAGTGATTGGTTTTTCGGATGGTTTGGTTGTTTGTGACGTTCCTGGTTGTATATTGGAATTAGGTTGTGAACTTAGCTGGGAATTTAGGCACATTTCTGAAGAGGATTGAGTTGAGGAATGTTCAACAAGAGAAGTGTTTTGTCGCAATTGATTTGGTGTTTGGATTTGCATAGGTTGATAAAGTGTCTATTGTGAATAGTTGGGATGTGACATATAGGGATGACTCATTTGTGGTTGAATAGGATGATGATGAGTCATTAGCGGCTGGTGTGGATAATGCTGTGAAGTTTGTGATTTTCTAGGGTTGGTAACATAGTTTGCTTGATAAATTTAAGGCTCAGGAAGATTTTGGTAGGGCTTGGACTAAGTTGGCAATGGATTAGAGGATGTGTTTTGTCTTAGTAAGGGATGTATAGGTGGAGGTTTTCCATAGATTGGGCTTTGGGGATTCTGCTGTTCAGATAACCACCTATTATAGCATACTCTCTTTGAATGTCCTCTTTTCCTACAATAGATACAATCTGCATTTTCATTCCAAAAACACTGCTCAGCTGTATGATTTGTTTTTCCACAAAATTTGCAATTTGGAAACATGCCCCATCTTGATGTTCTTTTCCAACTTTGCATTTGATTTGCATTGTTTCCAGAGAATTGGCTAATGGTTTGAAGGTTCGGGTAAAGCATTGGTGAAGGATATTGTGTTTGAGGACAAATTTGAGGCTGTTGGTATTGCATTTGGTGTTTGTAGGAGTAGTGCTATGGATATGTCAATGTCTGGAATTGATTTTGGTTGGTTTGAGGAAGAGTTTGTGACAAATGATGAGTTGGTGTTTGCATCAAACTTGGTTCAGAATGGTTTTGGCTCAGATTTCTTGCTTGAGTTTGGAAGGATGGAGTTTCAGGGAATTTAAAACGTTCAACTTTCAAGGCATATTCTTCACCTTCTCTTCTCACCCCATGCCTCGCTTCATGCATTTCCAAAACATTAAAAACTTGCTCCAATATAACAGAAACAGGATCATTACTAAACTGCCATTCAACAGGAGTTATGCTAGCTTCAAATCTTAAAGGCAACCTACTTAAAAACTTGTCAACTAACCTCTTTGAGCTTGTATTCTCACTAAATTCCTTCAGCTGTTGTACCAGTCCCATAAATCTTGTTTTTGCAGCAGCAACATTTTCTTCATCCTTCATTGCAAAGTTTTCAAAGCTTCTCATAACAACTTGTTTCTTCAGCCTTAATGATTGTACAGAACCCACATGTTCTAGCTTTAATGTATCCCACAACTCCTTTGAGTTCTTGCATCCAGCATGTCTCAGCAAAATGGTTTCACTCACCACTGATCTTAGAAAAATGAGTGCTTTGAAGTCTTTATCTCTATCTTGTCTCAGCATTAACTCTTGTTGTTCTGTTAAGTCTGCTATTTCTCCATAATCAACAACTCCTTCATTCACTACATCCCAGCATTCACAGATCTTGAGGCAGTCTTCAACTCTAAGTGCCCTTGCTTTGTAGTTCTCACCTGTCAATACTGGTATGTTTGCCTGAATACTATGCAAACTCATTGCTAGAGTACTCGTCCCTGCCATGTTTTAATTCAGTCCAGGTTAGATGAACGTTGGAGCTCTGATACCACTCTTGCTTCTGCCCCTTCGAAAACTAAGGATAGCACTTTCACTAAACAACTTGATGGACAGAAAGACTCCCTGCAATCTGCTTTAGCTACTGTTCAAGTCTGCTCCAACATTATGGGAAATGCTACAGCAATGAACTTCAAATATTCCTACTTGAATGTTTGTATGGAAATGTGAATTGTAATAAGTTCTTCCTCACAATTTTTTGAGTGTATAGTTATAGATTTGATGTATTTGGAGAAAGTGGATGTAACTCTCATTTGAATTTGAAAAACAAAACATTTGTATTTTTCCAAACTTTGTATATGTGTTGTTTAGCTATTCAATCATTGAATTGATTAGCTTATGAAAAAAGAGGTAGAAAATGAACAGTGGTTTTTTTGAACTAAAACTGAAACTTGTGTATTGATGAGTTTTTTTTTACATCTACGAATAGAACTGGAAAATGAGCTTTATATTTGCTCTAAAACTTCCTGATATAGCTTGTCAAAAAACTATAAGTTAAAAACATGATCTGAAAGATAAAAACTAGCTCAGTACAAGTGTTACTTCATTTGGCAAAACACAAAAGTAACCAAATTGTCCTTTAGAAAAAAACAGAACTGATTTCTTTAGAAGCTAATTGATCCTTCAGGAGACAAGAATCCTGACATTGCAAATCTGATTGTCAGCCATAAGAATGAAATGCTTGATGAGCCAGCTTCACATGTTTTGTTTATCTTTAATAAGTCCTGATTACACTAATTAATCTTCCTTTATTCTTAGTTCATAATTTTGCTATTCTTCCTGCTCTGCATCTCTTCTTCAATTCTGTTCTTCTACTTCTGCAATTTCTAAATCTTTCTTCCTTCTGCACATTCTGAGTTCTTCATAGCTGCTTCCATCTTTTCTTCATCTTCCCTTTTGCATTGAATTTCACTTATCAGGATTTGATCTTCATTCCCTCGATCCATACATCCTTAAATTATGCCAAGAATCATCAGCTTTAGTTTTCTGAGGAGTCTTGGATGCTTCATCTTGATCTTCACTCTTCTTTTCTTCTTCATTTTAATTGCCATTGCAGATCTTCAGCAAGTTTTAATACAGATGGTTTCACAAAACAATTTATCTCAACAATTCTCCACCATCATAGTAAGTCTTGCCTATTACAACTCTACAGAGGATATCATTTGCATACAACCAAGCAACTTACTCAGGTTGGTAGTTCTCGAAAAGGACTCTACAACCCGATTAACCACGAGCTACTTCTTCTTCTCTGACAAATCTGATCGATTGAACTTTTCTGGCACTAAGAACCTCAAGTATGCAGTTTTTTCTTATGCCTCTCCGGTAAGTACAATAAGGAGAAAAAGCCATATCAGTGCAACCGTAAAACAGGCCTTTGGCAGATAGAAGTTGAGGACCGCTTGCGAATGCAAGATCGTGTGTTTATAACACTTCCTTTGCCAATCTAGGTGAAATTACCACAACTGTTGGGATTTCTCCAAGTTTTAAGGAAAGGATAGGACCATACTTCTCTGCCAAGCGCTGGAGAGACACGTGAGGCATGACACCAAGCTAGTGGAGGTTTCCGATGAAGGGTAGCTTTGGAGGGCTCGGTGGATAATTCAGTTTTCGGTTCCTGATTTCATTAATTTATGTGGATGTCGTGATTTCATTAATTTATAGAAGATAACATCAATGTATATGTAATATCAACTTATGGATGTCCTGATTTCATTAAAACATCCATTATATGTTGCTCTGTTATTACATATACATTGATATTCCAACAACACACACGATCTGTTAGAAGAAAGAAACACCAATGGCTCTCCTTTAGTTGCTGAAGCAAAGTTCAAAACTTTTCTACCTTTCCTCATCCTTTTTGTTACTAGCAATAATAAATTTTGTCTTCAGGAACCGAAAGCTGAATTATCTTATCTTATGTTTTCTTAATTATCTTATCTTATGTTTTTCTTATCTTATGTTTATAAGACAATTACATCTTTATTTATACCAGATTAAAAATTAAAATATTAAATATAATTACTTTTACTATTAAGTTATGAAGTTTAAACCTTTTAAAATGTTAGACTTAAACTTAATAAAAAAAGTCATAGTCTAAACAAGTTTTAGTACATGATTAGCACCGACTTTATTTGTTGCCTATTAAAATTATAAGTTTACAATAAAATAAACGTTATGTATATCGAGTAACACATTTTAATTATGAGTAAACAATTTTTTTAATAACTCTTTCTTATACTTTAGAGTTATTGGTAGGAAGGCGAAGATGTGTGAATTTAAGATTGAAACTATGGTTTGACTCAATTATTATCTTGTCAAATATTTTAAATTACATAACTAATGTATTAACTATATAATTGTTACAAGTTTATTAAAAGTATTGACTATTGACAGCAAATTTCGAAATTGTTAGAACTGAAAATTGTTTATGTATGTTTCGTAATGGTTGAAATTGCTGAAAATGAAAATTGTTTATATATGTTTTGTGATTAATTATTGGAAATGGAAATTGTTGAAAAGTATTCGAAATGGAATTTGTTTATATATTTTTTGCGATTGTTGAAAATTGAAATTGTTCTAAGTATGTTTTGTGATTATTGGAAATGAAAATTGTTGAAAATGGAATGTATTTATTTATGTTTCGTGATTGTTAGAAATAGAAATTGTTTTTATGTATGTTTTGTGATTATTGGAAATGGAAATTATTGAAAATTGTTTGAAATGAAAATTGTTTATATTTGTTTTATGATTGTTGGAAATGGAAATTGTTTTATGTATATTTTGTGATTATTGGAAATGAAAATTGTTTGTGTATGTTTTGTTGATAGTGATTGATTGAAATGGAAATTGTTTATGTATGTTTTGTGATGTTTAAAATTTTGAATTGAAGTTGTAAGAAATGGATTTGTTGGAAGAAGAAATTGTTGGAAATGGAAATTGTTTATGTGTGTTTTGTAATGGTTAAATTGAAATTGTTGGAAAATGCTAGAAATGAAATTGTTAGAAATGGAAATTGTTTATGTATGTTTTGTGATGTTTGAATTGAAATTGTTTGAAATTGTTGGAAATATAAATTTTTTATGTATGTTTTATGATAGTGATTGTTTGAAATAGAAATTGTTTATATATGTTTTGCAATGTTTGAAACTTTGAATTGAAATTGTTCGAAATTGTTAGAAATTGAATTTTTGGAAATTGTTAGAAATGGAAATTATTTATATATGTTTTGTGATTGTTGGAAATAGAAATTGTTTATGTATGTTTTATGTAATTATGTATGTCGAATAATTGAATTGTTAGTTTTTGACTTATGGTGAATTGTGTTCGATGAAATTTAATTGCGTGTGATGTAATCATACAAAATGAGTTATATTATATAAGATGGACATGCATATTGTGTAATGAAATTATATGTTTTTTATGATGTTTGATATATGCATTCATTTATTTTTACAGATAAATGGAAATAAGTTCAGGTACTCCTAATCAAACCACTTCAAGAAGATACAATGATCTAGCTTGGGCTTATGCTGCATTGCTTTCCGGTATGAGGAACTATACTATTTGTTTGTTTTGTAACAAGCATTTAGAAGGTGAAGGATTAAAGAAATATTTAGCTAGGGTTAAACAAGATGTGGAACCCTGTAAAAAAGTAAGTCATGATGTAAAGTGGCAAATTAAAACATATTGAAGAATATTAATATGAGAAAGATATAAGGGAAAGGTTGAATTTTGAAATTGTTAGTAGACGTTCATTTGCTAGCTTTCGTAGTGATTGTGGAAATGTTGAAGTGGAAGTGGTAGTGGTAGTGTTTCATCCCAGGCCTATGAAGAAGTGAATGTTACACCTGGACCTAATGTGAGGAAAAGAAAAAGGCAGCTGACTAGATTTTTTGAACCACGAATAACTCCTAGAGCTCAACCTTCAATTCGTAATGTAATGCAATTAAGAGATGCGACTCACAATGCTGATATGGTAGTAGTTAGATAGTGGTATGATACAGGTTCATCATTCAATGCTTCTCAGTCTTATTATTATCAACCTATGGTGGATGCAATAGCCTTTTACAGTCTGAGATATAAAGCACTTTCGATTGATGATTTAATAGGTAAACTTTTAAGTTGCTTAGTTTATTAAATTAAAAGTTATTTGGCAAAAAAGAAGAGTGAATTGGGTTACTTCTGGGTATTCAATCATTTGTGATAGTTGGACAAATAGAAAACAAAATTCTATTATTAATTTTTTGGTTTATTTTGCAAATGGCTCAATGTTTTTGAAGTTTATTAATGCATATGGCCTTATTAGAAATACTGATACTTTATTTGAGATATTTGATGAAGTTGTGAATGAAGTGGAGTAAGAAAACATTGTCACATTCATTATTGACAATGATTTCACTTATAAAAGCGGCAGGAAGAAGTTTACAGAATAAGTATAATTTTTTGGGACTCTTTGTGTTGCACATTGCATTGACCTAATGTTGGAGAATATAGAGGATCTTAGGTATTTTCCTATTATTGATGAGACTATGCAGAAGGCTAAAATATTGACCAAGTTCATCTATAATCGTGCATGGGTGTTGAATTTAATGATAAAGGAATTTACCAATACTAGGACTTTGTGTTGTCCTGGTGTGATAAGATTTACAACGAATTTCTTATCACTTTAGTCTTTTGTTTCAGCGAAGAAAGAGTTAAGACAAATGTTTACAATTGAAAAGTGGGTTACGTCTCAGCATGCTAGATTTAATGCTAGATTGGAGATTTTCAGCATATTATACTGGAAGATAGAGAATTTTGGTCTCAATGTCAATTTGTTATCTGAGTTTGTGAGCCTTTGGTGAGGTTGCTTCGCTTGGCTCAAAATGAATAAAAGCCAACAATGGGTTTTTTATTTTTTGCCACGAAAGGGGCGAAGGAAGCAATCAAGGTAATCTGAAACATAGGCGTTCTTTATACATACCGTATCTTGCAATCATCAATGAGAGATGGGAAAGACAACTTTCTTCTCCTTGTTTGCAGATGAGGCATTTTTTAATCTTAGTGTATATTCTATAACTGATTTTACAAAGAAAGTTGAAGTTGGCAGAGGAATGATATTCACTATTATAACAATTTTTTTGTCATGAAATGATGCAAGATCTCTTAAGCCCATAAATGGAGCATTATAATCTGTATTATGGCGAATTTGGATTGCTGTTGTTATTCAACAAAGTGCAAAAATTTCTCTTGGTATTTGTTGTTTCCTTTTTATTATATGTTGAAAATTAATTATCACTTTATTTTGTTTATAACGCTACTTTTGTTATCTTACGAATTACAGTTTCTTAGTATAATTAATTTGGAAGTGTTGTTCCAGAATTGCAAAGGTTTGCAATTTGGATTTTAAGTCAATGTGTGAGTGCAACTGGTTGTGAATAGAACTGTAGCACATTTGAATTAATCCATTCCAATGAAAGGAATAGATTGGAGCACAAAAGATTGAATGACTTGATATTACGCGTTCGTTACAATTTAAAGCTTTAGGAAAGGTATGTTATTATCATTATTATTTTCAATATAATTTTCTAATAATTAAATTGTATTATTTACTAGGACTCTTAATAGCATAAATAGTTCAACAGATCCAATTTCCATTGATAATATCGATCTTTTGGCAGATTAGTTTTTTAAGGAACCAGACTTGGTAGATGTAGATGACTTAGAAGATAATCTTGGATGGGAAAGCATTGACATGTCATTGGTTGAATTTGAATAATGATGATGCTGAAACTCCTTTTAATGATGAGGATTTTGTACTAAGTGATAACTGGGGTCAGTACAGTTATAATAGGTATCCTATCGTAGACGATTGAATGAAGTTCTAGGTTTTTGCTTTTCCTCTTCTTTTAATTTTACTTACATTTGATGTATATGTTAAATTCTATATATGTAATGTAATTATAGATGATTTTGTTTCAGGTTTTACATCTACTTTGTTGTTTTCTTTTTACAAACTCTTGTCGTAAATTGTAATAGTTTGAGAGTCAAAGATATTATTTGTTCTTTTTATTAAATTTTTTGATGTGATTATTATTTATTATATGATGACATTGTAATCTTTTTAATACTTTGTATTGTTCTTAATTTTATATTCGTATGATGATGAATGTCTTTTTTTCATAATAATTATGATCATTATTTATATCTGAAATATCTGAAAATTATTGTTATTTCATATTAATTGTGGTTATTATTTATTATTATGATTTTTTGAGACATGGTTGACGTAAACTTATAAAGTATACAGTATAACCATACAATATGACAATGGATTGTTTAGCATTTAAAAAAAATTAAGGGAGTATTTTATAAATTTAAAAAATTATCCGAAACGGTACCCAATATTGACCGATACTAGTATAGTACCATACTAAAATCCAATCTGATAACAGGGCTGGTCTAGTATTTGCCACATTGGCGTGGATTGCTTGCTGATTATTTTCAGAGATTCATAACAAATATTGTTCTACTACTCCCTACACTTTCGATTGATGAATTTGCATTTTTAGGGGATTTATTTTTTGTCTCATACGTTGTTGTTATTTATGTCTTTATTGTTTAAATAACTTGAGATGTTTAATTCTCATCTTTACTGTCAAACGTTGTTGGGAGTAATTTACTTTCACAGGTTGTAAGGACGAGGAATAGTATAAAGGATTGGATGAGTCAATTCTCTAACACTTGAGTAAAATTATTATTGTTATATGGTGAAAGTAATTAAGCTAGATAAGGGTCCCGCAAATGTAGGCAAGATATGCTAAATTGCGTTATCAAATATATGAATATTAATTTGTTTATTTCGCGTTTATGTTTTCTATTTTCATTTGTAATAAAAAAATTTTCAGACACAATTGTTTTATATCAAACAACCAGAAAAAGCTACAAAGTGGGCGACGTAACTTCATTACAATATTATTAGTGGAAGAATGAATTAAGGTGTACTTATCAACGTCGCTGGATCACCCATCCAAACGATGACTAGCTATTATTAATAGAACATTTCAAGCGACTTTCCATCTCAAAGGGAGATACTAAGGATCCAAATGGACATAAAGGCCTTAAAAATCCTGTCTTCACCCAAAGCGTGGTCTGGAAATCACATGCAGTGGTACTATCCTGTGCGTACCAATCCCGAAAGCTTCTGTATTGTCAATGTCCTCAGGTGTGACACCAGGAGGGAGCTCCCAGTCAAAGCTATGGAGCAGTTGAGCAAAAGCAAGCTCTACAGCTGCCGCTGCAAACATTATTCCTGGACAGATTCTTCTACCAGCTCCAAATGGTAGCAGCTCAAAGTCCTGGCCTTTATAGTCGATGCCACTGCCCATAAATCTTTCTGGATTAAATTTATCAGGATTTTCCCAGACTGTTGGGTCTCTCGCTATGGCATAGACGTTAACGTAAATCCTTGTCTTAGCTGGAATTTTGTACCCTTCCATTGTAACATCTTCCAGGGATTCTCTAGGAACTGAAAC
>JAOQMS010000003.1:32044444-32058997 GCA_027563885.1 Erythroxylum longipes | reverse complement strand
TTCATCACTTGTGAATTTAACTAACAACCCATCATCACATAGTTGGCTTATACTTACCAGATTTGCTTTCAACCCATAGACATGAAGCACATTCTTAAGAGGAGGCAAGCCATCCACGCACAGTGTTCCTTTACCAATTACGGAAGCTTTCTTTCCATCTTCGAAAGTCACATGACCATCCATACAGATTTTATAATCAGTCAAGTAGGTCTTTTCCCCCGTCATATGACGTGAACACCCACTATCAAAATACTAGCCGTGTTTTAATGTTGCCTTCGTCGATGTACATGCTACGAGAGCTTGCAATTCACTTCTTTTTACCTAAGAATATCTAGACGCTGAAGGTTAATGTTGAAATGTTTGTGAGTTATGCATACCTTTTCGGCCTCGCTTTCTTTCAAACAACATTTGTAGCAGTTGATAACATCTCGGCCTTATGTGCCCAACCACCCCACAAAAGTGACATGTGGGTATGAATCTTCTATCTTTTTTCGGTCTTTCTATCTCTTGGGCTGATCTGAATATGTTAGAGTTTTCTTGATTAACTTTCGAAGACTCTCCTTTGTATCCGATGCCTTCAAAGTTTCCTTTAGCCTTACCAGTTTCAATCAGCTTATTTAGTTTCTCCGTGCCTCCATTCAACATCCTCAATCCCTTCTCAGTACTTACTAATTTTATTATCACATCACCAAGTTCATCTAAAGTCATTGCCAGCTTCTTTTCTAATTCTTGTATGGTATTTTTGAGATGAAGATTCTCTTCTTTCAAACTCTCATTCTTTTTCTGCATTTTCAACCATTTCTCATACAAAGCCTTATAATTCTCATAGGTATTCCCAACTTTATCATCACAACTACTTCTGTCACTGTCATAGTCTGATGTTGAATCCCGAGCTGAACTAATTCCGAAATTTTCAAATTTTCTCCCTGTTCTGCTATCGGTTACTTCTTTCTCAGTTGCTGCTAAACAAGTAACTGGACTTTTGCTGTGTAGTGCAACCAATTCAGAATTATTTGTCAATTCCTCTTCACTGCCAAAATCACTTTTAGAATCATTTTCACTCCAAGTGGTGGTGAAGGACTTTCCTTTTTGTTTCTTCAATGTGTTAGCACACTCTGATTGAATGTGACCAAACCCATGACATTCATGACACTGAATCCTTCTTGCTTTCCATTTGCCTTTTTGTGCTTTGACTTGTTGTTTTGGGTTGTTACTAGATGAACTCCCACCGTATTATCTGGATTCAAATCTGTCTTTCTTCATTCTTTTCAGCCATTTACTGAAATTTCGAGTGAGCAAAATCATGTCTTCATTCTCATCTGACTCATCTTCCACATTATTCACATTCTTTCCAGCTTCTACCTATAGTGCCAATCCTTTGCTTCTTTCTTGCTTACCCCTTAATAGATTCATCTCAAAATTTGTGAGAATGCCGATAACCTTTTCCAATGACAAATTATCAATATCATGAGCCTCCTCTATTGCTGCAATTTTTGGAATGAATCTCGGTGGAAACGATCTCAGCATTTTCTTGACCAATTTCACATTGGAATACTTCTTTCCCAATTGATGAGCTTGATTTGCAATATCTCTCAATTTTTCGTGAAAGTCTCCGATAGTCTTATGCTCATCCATCTTCAGCTCTTCAAACCGCACAGCTAGCATTTGTAGTTTCGAAGATATCACAGATTTTGATCCTTCATGAACAGTTTGCAAAACATCCCAGGCTTCTTTTGCTGTTTCACACGCTGAAATCATAGAGAAGCGTCCTTCATCGATAGCACTGAATATCGCGTGCATTGCTTGTGAATTCCCCAATGCACTTTCTTCTTCCTGTCTAGTCCATTCAGAAAGATCTTTCTGGGTTGTCTCTCCTTTATCATCAACAATCATTGGATGAGTCTAACCGTGTACTATTGAATGCTAGGCTCTCGTCCCCTGAGCTTGAATAAAGAATTTCATTTGATATTTCCACGATGGATAATTTGATCCATCCAATAGTGGTGGTACGGTAATTGACGCGCCTTCCCTTGTAGCCATGTCCGCGAATCTAGGATCTATACCAACTTGCTACTAAGTTCTGAGCTGGTAACCTTGCTCTGATACCAATTGAAATTCCTAAGTTATGAATATTTCGCAGACTTCATTAAATTATTTTGCACACAAGTAAAGTAAAATCTCACGAAAGCTAAGTAATAAAAATACCAACGTTTGTTAACGCAGTTCGGCACACTTTGCCTACGTCTGCGGGGCCCTCACCCAGATTAATCACTTTCACTGTAGTTCGCAACGATTACACAAAATTGATCTAACCCCGAACAGCTCAATCTATGCAACCAACCCACAACCTAACTACCTGTGAAAGATTTTCACGCCTAATAACACGACCGACTCATGTTAATCTCGTCAGAGGATTTTTCTAACTATTTTTACTCAAAAGCAAGAACAAATAAAACAAAAAAACAATAAATCCCAGATTTGAAATTGTTCATTGATATATAAAAAAAACGTCACTGCATCAAGTCAAGAACCCATCAGCCACATAACATACTCAGTGCCGTAACTTTTAGTCAACTTCAAGGACCCAGAAAAATCAGCAACTCCACATCATACGTATACTGCTTGTAAGAGATAAAATCAGAATAAAAAGAGTTGCTCCAAGACACACCCGATCAGCTCAACAAGAATAATGAGAAAAGAAGGAGCAGCAGCGCCAATTCACAACCCAGTCCACTTTTTTGTTTCAAGTGACAAAAACCCTGATGTACGCAGTCCACTACTACCCATAATAAACATGTCACTCTCCCTTTTTTTGTAACACATGCTTACCCACAAGATTTGTTTTTCACTGACGTGAGTTTTACATATTCCTATTAAAACACAAGCTTTTGAAATTCATTCAAACACAAACTCTCATATGTCGTATTACTCAATTTCCACTTTTACCATGCACCGTCAAAATATCCCAAATCCAAAACGCAATCTCCAATTAAGGCAAATCCTCAAGATTTATGATAATTCCCATGTCCAATAAAAATGCCAAAAATAACGATAGGATATATTTAGAATAAATCCTAACACTTATATTAAGCACTAAGTCAATACCCTCTAGTTGATCAGTCCTCTGGGACTCTGTAACAAAGTCAATCTTCGGTGCACTGGAGTTAGACAGCCCATCACGTAAAACAATCTCCTGTAAACTGAAAGATTCCCCAACCTCGGCCATCTGACTGCTAAGAAGCTGGCCCTCACAAAGCTACATAGTCTCAGCCTGCTTTTGAAGATCACCATCCATTGCTACCTGCCCCGAAACCATTGGCGTTCGGCTTACAATAGTTACCCCCCCAGAAGCAACATTATTAGTAGTATTGGCAATGAGTTCAACCCCAGTAATGACACAATCCATACCCTGATTCATAGACTCACTCGAGGTCCCCTTATCAGTGGTAGAAATCAGTACCTCCTGCATCATCACTCCCAGATCTAAATCCGCAGCCCACCTAGAAGGCAAAATGCAACCAATAGCTAACCACTTCTTCCTTCCCAAACTCGGTTTCTATGGATAAGATATCGAGATCTCATCTCTCACCATCTCCCCATTATCACCAAGCCGAAGCAGCGACAATGTTTCAGGCAAAGTAACATTCTTCGGGACTTCAACGCAGATTTTTGCATACCCTACTCGATCCATATTAGTTGTTTGAGAATCCATGCAAATGGGTTTTCCCAAGACACTAGCTACATAACTCAACCCCTCCACCGTCCAATATTCCATCGGCAAGCTATGGAAGTGGACCCATAACGGAAGAACGTCAATGGAACCCCTGTCTAAGTCCATACCTGGACGCCATTGGCTCAAAACAGAAGCTGATCCCCAACATGCCAAGGCCCTTGTTCGAGAATGTCACTGAGATTAGCACTATCAGAAAATTTAAAGAGGATCGTCCCCCCCTCCATGAGCATAGCTTTCTCAAAACCTTTATGACCCCATCGAGCTTTGGCCCAGGCATTCACGGCCAGAAACGCCATCCTCTTGGACCAAAAGAAACCCACCAGCGCCTGGGACCGTACACGTGCACCTGCTTGTAGCAATTCCTTGGGCGGAGAAATCGCCCCATCACAGAGGACGTTGGGATAATAATGAAGCTTACCTTTATTATGGGAAGTGCCAAGTTGTCTTCGCCACGCTCCACGTACGTCGCGTCGTTGCGGGTTCACTGGAGGAGCTTCGTTGGTCACCGCAGCAGGGGGTGGTGACTTGCCCGGACCCTGCGCTCCAGACAATGGGGGAAACTCATCGAGTGAAGGTGGTTGCGCCTCCCGGAGAGCCGGAGAGGTACCAAAAGCCATCACCGTTAGCGTCTAAAAGACAAACCACACCTCAGTGCTGTGTCTTGGGAATGGGAAGGAAGAGTAGTAATAAGGGACAGAAAGGTAAATGGCTCAAGAGGCGGGAAAAGAAACAAGAGAGAGGTCAGAGCATTTTAAAACAATCAATTGCACCTTTACTTCTTATTCTGATTAAGATCAGATATTGACCTCAAAGAACTCAAAGAGCTAGGAATGATCCCTTGAAAAATGTTCTCCTCCAAGTGCAAACTTTTTAGAACTTTACAATTGCCTAGAGTTCCTGGAATTTCACCAGATAACTTATTTTTGGAAACATCAAGTTCTCCGAGATTCACTAACTGACCCACTTCATAGGGTAGAGGACCCGTCAATTCATTTTCAGCTAGAGCTAAATACATTGCTAAGGACGAAATGCTAAGCAATTCTTTAGGTATAGGACCGATTAGATTGTTTTGAGAAAGAGCCAGAGATAATATTTGGCTGCAATTTCCAAGACTAAATGGAATGCTTCCCTGTAAATGATTTAACCTTAAGTTTACCATTTCAAGTGAAGTCATATTTCCTATAGAAGATGGGATCGTCCCTAAAAAGTTTGTTTCCATTGAGAAAGAAAGCACCAAACTTTGCAATTTAACTATTGAACTTGGTATGATGCCTGTCAATTGATTCGTCTCTAAACCCAAAGCAACCAGGTTGACCAGATTTCCAATCGTAGTTGGTGTAGTTCCACTGATATGATTTCTTCCAAAACCTATAATCCTTAGCTCGGTTGAGAAGTTGCTTAGTGATTCAGGTAACTCTCCTGCCAAATTGTTGTCACTAATAACCACGCTTTGCAAATTAGTTTTATTGGATAAGTTATGCAAGAAATTTAAGTCATCGTCTTCGCCATTTCCAAGCATATTTTTATTGATACCCACCTCCTGCAGCTTGTGCAACCTTGATAAACTGGGCACTTTTCCAGTAAACTTGTTCCCCGCTATACTCAGCACAGCAAGATTCGAGGCATTGGAAACTGACGGGGGCACAAGTCCACTAAGTTGGTTAATGTCGAATCTAAGGATTTCAAGGTTTGGCAAAGTCAAGCCTATGTCCGGTGGAAGGGTACCATGAAGCTGATTAATAGGCAAAGACAAGAGAGTAAGAGAAGAGAGATTGCACATAGGAGGAGGAACCGTACCGGTAAAATTATTGGCACCAAACGCAAACTCTTGTAATTTCTTCAAGTTTTTGACAGTCTCAGGAATACTTCCCACCAAATTGTTTCTTTTTTCATAAATCATCTCAAGTGACGAAAGATTTCCAAAAGAAGATGGTATCTGACCAACTAAGTTATTTCTGCTGAAAAAATGTGGCTGCAGTTTTGACAATGATCCAAGCTCCACCAGAAGTTCACCATCAAGATAGTTGTAGCTGACATTAAGTTCAGTAGATTAATGCAACCAGAAATGTTAAGTGGGATTTCACCAATCAACATGTTGTTGCTGAGGTCCAACTCTCGCAGCCTAAACAGACGGCCTAATTCTGGTGGCATAGTATAGCTTAAGCTGTTGTTCCTCAGGTTTATAATCCTGAGAAAACTCAAGTTCCTGACGTAGGGCGATAATATACCAACCAGTTGGCTTTTGTATAAGTCTAGCTCGACGACTCTCTGATTCCTAACTCCGCATATAACACCTGACCACTCGCAGAAATGAAAGGATTCATTCCAGGAGGTTAGTTTTCCAAGAGGATAGTTTGTAATTTAAGCCTTAAAAGCTAGCAAGGCATCTTTGTCTGTTTCATTTCCAGCAAGTAAAGTAAAGGAAAGTGAAAGTTGAAATATTCCTAGCAGGAAAAGTAAAGCCAATTTGATGGAATCTATAGTAAATAAGAACATTGAGCTTGAAGTAGTATAATAGCTCTCCTGCGATCTGCATGTACTACAAATGTTCTATCTTCAAATATCACCTCGTTAATACAAATAAATATAAAGTAGTTGTGTATAAGATATTGTAAATGGATTTATGGGCATGTCTTTACTGATATTAACATAAATTTAGCTCAGTGTGACAGAATTCTATGACATAATATTATTGTATTGCTCAATCAATATAAGGTCATTTGCAAAAATAATTAGAATGACAATGTTAGTTGCAATTAGACATATGTTTTCAATATAACAATCTATTTGTCTTGTCTTTTTCTTTATTACATTGCTTTTAAAGGACTTAATACTCATGCCGTGAATGTATGCTTCTTGTGGTGAAGTCTGAATCTAGATCAACATTATCTATAGATTGTCAGTTTTTAACCGCAACTTATTGTTATTGCTTCAATCTACTACCTGCAGTTCTTTAAAAGGTGTGTGAATTGGTGGCAAACAAATGAACAATAAAATATATGCAATACTTTGAAGAGTGCTAAAAGAAATTCTGAAGCAATGGCTTTTTTCAGATCATTTACAAAGAAATAAGTTCTACAGAGCGTAATTCGTAATTCTCACTGATACTAAATGTGCCACCCTAAAGCTCGAGCCATAGAAGAGTCTTTTGTTAGAAAATACAAACCCTCCTTCATTATGAATAAGGATGAGTTACTTGATGAGTCAAAGAAGTAATCAAATTGAATTTGAAGTCTTGTGGATAAGGATGAGTCAAAGAAGTAATCGAATTGAATTTGAAGTCTTATGGATAAAGATGAGTTAAAGACATAATCAAATTGTATTTGAAGTCTTGAAGATAAGAATGAGTTAATTAATGTAAAAAGTAGTCAAATTGTATTTGAAGTCTTTTAGCATGTCTATATATATGTGTGATCTTGTAACCATTTATGAATGAATGAGAGAGAAGAGAGAAAAAGAAGAGAGAGAGAGTATTTGAAAGAAGAAGAAGTGTTTTGAGAGCTGTAGCTCTTTGTGAGAAAAGAAATATTGAGAGGAAGAGTGTAGTAGCACTTAGAGAGAAATATTTGTATATTGTGTGTGTTGTTATCAATACAAATACATATTTTGTGAAAGTTCTTTTATTTGGAGCCCATCAAAGCTTCCAACACCTTTAACTACTGACATAATCTACAAACAACAAAAGCACGCTAAGAGACATTACCTTTACTACATCAAAAATTCACCAATCTGGTATAACCGGGCAGCTGACCTCTGTAGGAGAGCTGACATCCATAGCAGTGCATTTTCTGCATCCGACCTCAGAATCCACGTAGACAAAATGAATAATGATTTCTATACATTCATAAGCCAACAAATTCCCATTGAAGCATCTTACAGTTACATGACAAATCAATATCACCAACTATAAATATGTTATTGCTATTGAGCAAATCGACTAGATTAGAGCAAGTTCTCAACTAATTAAGACTGAAGAAATAGTAATGAACACACAGATTTTACATAGAAAATTTCCTAATAAATTAAGATAAAAATCACGGACAAGGAGAAGAAACTTTACTATGAAAAATAAGAGTTACAACCTCTCTCTATTTTACAAGGAGAAACACTTAACTCTCTCACAAAATAGGAAAAACACTCTCTACAAGGATTAAGGATTTTCTGAAAAGGAATGATATGCAAATGAACTGGAGATGCCTATTTATAGGCCTCCCTCACGCGATTTGGACAGCTAACAATTAGCTGTCCAAGCTGCAATTGCTAATTTCCAGCCTCCTTTGCATCCTTCCTTTTTGACCATGGTAGCCACAATTCTTGACCACTGCCACCGATTATCATTCCTACAATCTCCTACTTGAAGATTTGATTAAGTATCAATTATATCTTCACACCATTATTTCTTCCTTGTCATTTCTATTTTGCTTATGTCTCTATCAAGCCACAAGAGGACCAACACCAAATAAATTTGTCAGTATTGATTGCCTTTGTCATGAAATCTGCTAAGTTGTCTTTGGTATGAATTTTCTGCATATTTACAACTCCTTGTTTGAATTTTCATGAACGATGTGATATTGTACTGTTATGTGTTTAGTCTTTGAATGAAATGTTGGATTCCTTGCAAGATGCAAGGCACTCTGACTGTCACAAAACAATTAAATTTTCTTTTGTTTGTGCCTGATTTCTTATAAGAACATTTTCAACCATACTGCTTCTTTACTAGCTTGTGTAGCTGCTATATATTGTGCTTCTTTTATTAATGTAGCTACAACTGACTGTAGTTTGAAACCCAGCTTATAGTTCCGCCAATAAGTTTAAACATATAGCCTATAGTAGATTTGCTTTTGTCAAGATCACCTGCATATTCTGAATCAACATATCCACTGACAATAAAGTCCGATCATCCATAACATAATGTAACATATGAGGTTCCTTTAATGTATCTTAGGATCCTCTTTACAAAATTCCAATGCTCTATACCAGGATTCGCCATATATCGACTAATCACTCCTACTACATGTGCGATGTCTAGTCTTGTACAAATCACAGTAAACTTTAAACTTCCTACTACTGATGCATACAGTACTCGAGACATCTCCATCCTCTCTTATTCATTGCTAGGACTCATGTTAGATGATAACTTGAAATTAATAGGAAGTGTGGTAGAAATCGGCTTACAATATTGCACGTTAAAACATTGCAAGATCCTCTTTAGATAATTCTTCTAAGAAAGCCAAATCTTCCTGTTACTTCTGTCTCGATGAATTTGCATCCTTAAATCTTGTTTGTTAGTCCCAAATCCTTCATTTCAAATTCCTTAGCCAATTGTGTCTTTAATTCCTTGAGACGATCTTTGTTGAGGCCTGCTATCAACATATCGTCTACATATAGTAGCAAGATAATGAAGTCAATTTCACCAAAACTCTTGAAATATGGACAAGGGTCTACATTTAGTCTGCCGTATCCAATACTCATAATAAAAGAATCAAATATCTTATATCAACTCCTCGGCGCCTGTTTTATACCATATAGAGATTTGTTCAATCTGCAAATCAAGTTCTCCTTTCCTGCTTCTTTAAAACCTCCTAGTTGGAGCATGTAAATCTCTTCTTAAAGATCTCCACAAAGAAAATTTGTATTTACATCTAATTGCTCTAGATGTATGTTAAACATAGCAAATATTGCTATGAATACTAGGATTGTAGTGAGTTAAACCACATAAGAAAATATTACATTGAACTACTCGGACTATAGTGAGTCAAACCACAGGGGAAAATATTTTATTGAAATTAATCCCTTCCTTCTAAGCATATCCTTTCACCACCAATCTTGCACGATATCTCTCTACTTAATCTTCTCCATTTCGCTTAATCTTGAAAACTCATTTATTTCCACTAGGCTTTCTTCCATGTGGTAGTCGCACGAGCTCTCAAGTCTTATTCTTATGAGAAGCTTTAATTTCTTTTTACATTGTTATCATCCATTGAGATTCATCTTGTTAGAATATATTTTATATATTTTTTGTTTAGTTTTGGCATTTTGAATTGGACACAAAAGAAAATTAAAATTATTATATGGATTGATGAAGATGGGTGGAGATTGTGTCTTAATAGAAGTTTAAATCATACACGTGGATATGTAGCTGATGTGCAGATTGTATTTTAATTGAAGTATATCCAAAACATGCATCTAGAGATTGGGTTTTAATTGAAGTCTATCAATAAGAGGTCACTTGGAACAAACCTTGTGGGTGTGTTCGTTACTGCTCAAGTAGAGGTCACGTGAGGATTAAAAATAAAGGAACGTTGGTTGTGGATCAAAAAATGAGATGTATTGGCTGGCTGCGTATTCGGTGGAGTTGTAGTTGAATACTGTGTCTTGTGGTTTTGCAAAAAGTTGAAGAAGCCCCACGTGGATTTCTATTGGATGGGTTCTCCACATACTTGATTCATATAGAAGATTACAAAAACACGTCATAGTAAGAAACCCTTTGTGTGTTACGGCAACTGTTGATGTGGTGTATCATTGAAGCTGTGGACATCACGTGTCTTTAAAAGAATATTTGCTGGCTGTGAATATGAATATATTTTTTCAGCTGAATATAGTATGAATAGTGACTCACGGTGAAGTTACTGGGGGTGTGTGAGAGACATTTGGTTGAAGGCACAGTGGTTTTTTATTGCAGTAATTAACGTGGAGGCTTGGTGATGTTGATTTATGTGCAAAACGTTCCACACGTCTTGATTTTATGATACAGTGAAGATCATCTTTGGTGAAGTGGGTATTGGCCATTAATTGAAGAAACACCATGAGTTGTTTTTCTGTGAAGAAAGAGTGAGCTATGGTGGAGAGTTTCAGCTAGGTTATTTCAAGAAGATAAAATATATAGGAAAGTCTTTCTTTTTATTTCAAGTGTATTTAGTTTTCGTTCTTTATTTTTTTAATCACTTGAGTTGTTCAATTAATTGTCTTTATTAGAAAACAGTGTGTGAAAATCCTCTATCGAGGTTAGTACAAGGTTGTTGTACTATTGGGTGTGAAATTCTTTCATGGGAAGTGAGGTTGAGAGATAGTGTCAAAGGTTGAGTGGTGTCGGCTCAGTAAAGCCTTGGGTAAATCTATTGTACCTCGGTAAAAGTGATTGAGCTGGGTGAGGGCTCCGCAGACGTAGGCAAAAAGTGTCAAACTGCGTTACCAAATTTCTGGTATTTTTATTATTTCGGTTTTGCTTGTTTTTATTTTGTTGGTGGCAAAGAAGTTTACGGAAAGTTTGCGAAACAATTAACCCCTTTGATTTTTCACATCTGAACTATTCATTGCCTCTTGGAGAGATGATGGCTCCCCATCTTCAGTTAAAAAACAGTATGAAACATTGCCTCTATAATATAGTCTGAATGTCAATTAGGTCGCCTTTTTGGGCAACTTGATCAATGAGTCTTTGGAGTTTCAGTCTCTATTGGTTCTTGTAACTCGTACTATAATGATGCTTCAGCAGAATCCGTCTGGGATTCCCTTTCCACCTAAACAATAGTTATCTTTGAATTTTCCTTTGATGCGTTATCATCTTCTCCTTTCTTTTGTATCTAATATATAAAGATTACATTCCTGTTGATGATAATCTTATAAGCAGTGCGATCCCATAAGTGATACCCCTTCACTCCATCAGCATACCCCATGAATAAGCATTTTTTGGATTTTAGATCCAGCTTCGTAGTTTCTTAGGATTGTACATCATATACATAGGACTTTCAAATATATGGAGCTTTGAAAATCAACTGGCATATCAATCTACATCTCCATCGGTGTCTTCAACTCAATGGCAGTTGATGAGGCCCGATTTACAATATAACAAGTGGTACTTACTGCGAAAGTCTTATCTAAGTTGCCACATAGCTCTGGTTCTCTCTAACAGAGTTCTGTTCATTCACTTTACCACTCCATTTTGCTGAAGAGTATATATCATTATGAACTGCCTTTTGATACCTTCTTACTTGTAGAATTAATCAAATTCATTACCAGTGTATTCTCCTCCATTATCTATTCTCAAACACTTGATCTTCTTTTCAGATTCAAGTTTTAGCCACACTTTGTAAACTTTGAAGACTATAAACACATCTACCTTCCTCTTGATTGGATACACTCAACATCTCTTGGAATAATCATCAATAAAGGACACAAAGTATTTTACTCCTCCTAGCATATTTTCGTTGATAGCCACCAACTTATGCAACCTTGCCAAACTGGGTACATTTCCAGTGAACTTGTTGTCTGCTATGGGTAGGTAATTAAGATTTGAAGTATTGGTAATTGATAGGGGTACATGTCCAATAAATTGTTTGTGAGAACTTTTCATTTTCTTGATAGTAAAGGTCCAACGTTATGTAGTTAATAGGTATGAATTCCTATTTTTATGGTAACTAATAATGTGCTTGATGAGAGCACATTCATATTGACTTTCTTGCAAATTTTGGGATCTCCTAAGTTTTTTTTTCTCTTTTGAAAACGTACACCATCAAATTGGGAATTGAAAGCTTAGAAGAATTCCATAATGCAGACTCCTCAAACATAAGCAATAATGGCTGGAATTATTTCATTTTTCTTTCGCATTTAGTTTATATGTTATTTTAATGTATATTATTGTTGAATATATATGTTAGAATTGACTATTATTTGGTATTAGAGCTTGTTAACCTCTTCCTTGTTGAAGTTTTTGAAGAATTTCAAATTCTGGAAAATTTTTTGTATTCAAAAATTTTAAATTTAAGGTTTTTTTGGATGTTTTTCTTTCAATTAAAAATAGAGATCAAATCAGTGGTTTAAATGACGTCGATTTATGGACATTGGTCATTTTGTGGGTTGTTATTAAACCAGATGCTGATGCTATGCGTTTTGTGTTGTTTTAATAAAAACACAAAATGCTGAGCATGGGTTCGTGCCCCTGCCATCTGAACTGAGATCTGCACATTGCATGCATTGAAATTATATTTATATAAATGTTTAATGTGAAGTAGATTATCACATGACTATTATATTTATATTTTGCATTGTGAATAGAATTTTGGATTAAATATTTTAGTGATTAATTATTAGGGCTTAGCCACGGCAATCCTAATTATAAAAAATTACATATTTATGTAATTAATCTCATTAAATTTTGAGATTTTTAGTTGTAGCTAATTATTTTAGTATAATAAATTTTATTCCACAGAAATTTTTATTATATTTGAATAATTAATTAGGATGAAATATCAAATTATTTTCTAATTTTCCCACAAGAATTAGAAATTGTTAAATAATTTGATAATTTTATCATAAAGTTTAGCTTCAATCTGTTTGAATTAAAACTTTAGACTACGAGCAATTTTTATGTCATTTGATTTATTTCTTTTAAGATATATTTTACATTGGTAATACATATATATAGTTTGTTAGCCTCAATTTATTGATAAGTAGCATGTATGTTTAAATTATGCAGCTATTCAAATGGTTAGTTTCTTTGATACAAATTGTGAAATTCTCAAATTGAGGGGTGAAAACTATAAGATTTACGATGAGAGAATTCTTCTTCATCTAGGGTGGATGGACATTGATTATATTATCCAGAAGGAAGAACCACCTAAGGTAACGGTAGCCAGCACTACAGCTAAAATTGCTCTTTATGAATATTGGGAGCGATCTAATCGTCTAAGTGTGATGTTCATTAAAACCAAAATTTCTGCAGACATTCATGGTTCCGTAAAACAACATGACAATGTCCGTGCTCTACTGAAGGTTGTTGATGAGTAATACAAAACTTCAGGCAAAACACTTGCAAGCACCCTAACTATGAAGTTTTCATCTACAAGGCTTATTAGTGTCTGAGATGTGCGTGAGCACATAATGAAGATAGGGGACATTACAGCTCCGTTAAAGAAACCAGAGGTTAAGATGTCTGATTCTTTCCTCATGCATTACATTTTGAACACCCTTCCACCACCATACGAACCCTTTAGAATATCTTATGATACATATAAGGATAAATGATCAATAAATGAATTAATGACTATATGTGTCAAAGAGGAAGGGAGATTGTTGATGGAACAAGGAGAGAGTTTGTAGAGTGCACATCTGGTTATTCAAGGAAAGAAGAAAAATCAAGCCAACATAAGGGGAAAGGTCAAATGTTTGTCCAAACTGACATTAAGAAGGAATCCAAGTGCTTCTTTTGCAAGAAAAAAGGACACATGAAGAAATATTGTGTTAAACATATGAAATGACTTGAAAAGAGAAGTAATCTAATCTCACTAATTTGTTTCAAATCTAATATAACTAAAGTTTTTCATGAAACAAGGTGGATTGATTTTGGTTGTACAATCCATATTACAAATGAGTTTCAAGATTTGCAAAACCCAAGCGAAATAACCTTTTTGTCCTATTGTCGCTTTGGTTATTTCAAAATTTTAACCAAGGATTGCATATAGCACAACCTCGGGTCATTCTCTTTGAGGAACCAAAGGTGAAATTAATTTCCTAAGTTCAACTAAATACGATGCAAACTAACTATAAAATGGTGTTGATTTTAACAATTACCGCTAAAATTTGTAACAAATGAAAATAAACGCAAAGGACTTGTTTTTGGTATTTTAAAAATTGAAAAGAGAAATACGAAATGACAATCAGTAAATTAAATAAGAAAACAAACACAAATAATTAACAATGATAAATGCAATCCTCCAGTTCAATAGCGCAGGCAATCATCACTCAAATAGATTTGGGAGTTAAAACAATGAAACCAAGAATTAAAATCGAGCTTTTAATCTAACAACCGAGCCACCTCGAATTGT
>JAOQMS010000003.1:32024505-32036630 GCA_027563885.1 Erythroxylum longipes | reverse complement strand
GAATGTATGAAGGATTTATCAAACCGGCCTGCAACTTCTCCCTCACAATGTGACAGTCGATCTCAATGTGTTTCGTACATTCGTGAAACACAGGGTTAGCTGCAATATGAAGCGCCGCTTGGTTATCATAGTATAGTGGCGCCGAAATATTGACTGGAACTTTGAGATCATGCAAAACATATCGTAGCCATGTTAGTTCCAAACATGCGTTGGCCATGGCCCGATATTCAGCCTCAGCTGAAGATCTTGACACGTTAGTCTGCTTTTTGGATTTCCAGGACACAAGTGAACCTCCCAAAAAAATACAATACCTAGTGAGTGACCTCCGCGTGGTGCGACAGCCCCCCCAGTCTGAGTCACAATAGGCCTTTAGCTTGAGATCATTATTAGACGGAAATAGCAGCCCCTGTCCAGGCTTCCCTTTGATATACTTTAAGACTCGAATGGCTACATCCCAATGGGGTTTCCGAGGTTCCTGCATAAATTGGCTCAACGTCCGAATTAAATAAACGATGTCTGGTTTTGTAACTGTGAGATAAATTAATCTTCCGACTAATCTCCGATATTTCGTCAGATTATGCAACAAGTCGCCATCAGTAGGAGACAGCTTCAAATTTTGTTCCATTGGGAGCTTGTCCAGACGTGCTCCAGTAAGTCCTGTATCTTCTAGGATGTCTAAGGTGTACTTTCTCTGCGACATGAAAATACCATCCTTGGACCGTGCAAATTCGATTCCCAAAAAGTACATCAAGTTGCCAATGTCTTTGATGTGAAAGTGTTTGAGAAGGGACTCCTTGAGGAGTTTGATTTCTTGTGGATCGTTTCCAGTCAAAAGGATGTCGTCCACACAAATTATGACAATCATAAATGATGAACCACCAGATTTAGTAAATAGAGAGTAATCTGAATGACCAGGTAGCAAACCAATTTCGTGACGCCTGCTTTAATCCGTATAGTGACTTATTGAGCCAACACAACAAGTTCTCTCCCTGTCAGCGAAGTCCGGGAGGAAGATCTATGTAGACAACCTCATGAAGTTCACCGTGCAAGAATGCATTTTGCACGTCAAGTTGGTATGTGAACCAGTTCCGGGTTGCCGCCACCGTAAGTAAACAATGCAGCATTGTGAGTTTTGCTGTAGGCAAAAATGTTTCACTGTAATCAATTCCTTCAATTTGGGTGTAACCCTTAGCGACGAGACGCGCCTTGTAGCACTCTATGCTACCGTCTGATTTGTATTTAATTTTGTAGACCCATCGACAACCGATGGGTTTCTGACCATGGGGCAAGCTAACAATATTCCAAGTGTTGCTCTGTTCTAATGCGGACAATTCCGCTTTTATGGCTTTTGTCCAGTGAGGAGAAAGGACGGCCTGATCATATGATGTGGGCTATTTTTCAACTGAAATGTTAGCTAAAAAGGTGCAATGTGTAGAAGAAAAACGAGAATAAGATAAATAATCTGACATAGGGATATCGTGTACCTTTTCGATTCTGGCCAGAAGTCGACTGATTAGCTCCTGCAGGTAACATGTAGTCTTTATGCCATGCTGGTGGCTGCCTGGGCCGAGTGGAGTGCCTGGTAGGTGGAACGGGAGTAGGAGGATCTACAGTTGGTGAAGGACTAGAAATGTTTGAATCCAATGAAGGATTGGATGTGTCGTGATGAGTCTCAGAACGTGGTTCTGTTGGTTGTTCGTGTGGCCGTGACTGAGGAAGATCAATTGCCAGATTGGGTAATACGGAATTAGGTGGAGATAAGGAGGATTCAAGTGCAAAGGGGAATGTGCTTTCATGGAAAACAACATCTCGACTGATGAAGAATGTTTTGGTTGTTAAATCATAGAGTTTGTATCCTTTGTGATTGGAAGGATAACCAATGAAAACACACCGTCTAGCCCTTGGATCGAATTTTTGTTTTGGATGAACGACCGTGGCATAACACAAGCATCCAAAAACACAAAGGTGTGTGAGGGATGGAAGTCGATGATGAAGCAGCTCAAAATGAGTTTTATTTGAGATAACTGGTGATGGTAACCTATTAATGAGGTATACAGCGGTTAAAATGCAGTCCCCCCAAAATCATGCAGGCAAGTGAGATTGATAAAGCAGTGAGCGTGCAACTGTGAGGATATGTCGATGTTTGCGTTCGACCACCCCATTTTGTTGTGGGGTGTAGACGCATGTTTGTTGACACTCAATGCCATTGTCAAGGAATAAGGTATGCATCGAAAGAAATTATGACCCATTATCTACTCGAATAGCCTTAACATTCGCATGGAATTGTGCATATGCAAAGGTGATGAAGGATTTTAGTAGATGCTGAGTTTCTAACTTTTGTTGCATTAGGAAAATCCATATACACGTAGTGAAATCATCTACAATAGTGAGAAAATATCGTGCGCCCGAATAGGTAGGTGTTTTATGTAGCCCCTAAATGTCACAGTGTAAAAGATCGATGGAAGTTTGAGTGGAAATTTTGCTAGAAGGAAAAGTTAATCTTGATTGTTTAGCCATGGGGCAGATGTTACAATTATTATGAAATGATGAATTATTGAAAGGAAATAAAGATGATGCAAGTTTCATGCGCGACGGGGACGGATGTCCCAGCCTCATATGCCAAAGATCTGGACCTCGAGAGATATGAAGTGATTTTGGTAGACATATTAAAGGCTTCATGTAATAAATACCATCACACTGCTCACCCAAGCCAATCATCTTCCCCGTAACCAGATCTTGCAAGATACAACCATCAGGAAGTAGGACAATACAGCAATTTAGTGCTTTACTGATTTTACTAGCTGATATGAGATTTAAATAAAATGAAGGAATGCATAAGGCATTCTCCAGTTTGATGTCTTTATTAAAGTGCACAGTGCCTGTGGTTGTGATTGGTGCAGTGGATCCAGTGGGAAGATTTACTAAAGGGATGGATGACGGATTTGCATGTATGACAAAGTTAGAATTGGAAACCATATGATCAGTCGCCCCACTATCTAGAATCCATGGTTTTGTAGAAACAGAATGTACTGAAGTATTGTAGTTCATGAGTAAACCTGCTGCGTTTACATATACATCACTGTTACCAGAATTTATCATTGAAACAGCCTTTGCAATCTGCTAAAGCTACTCGACAGAAAAAACCTGGTATGGCTGTCATAGATGTCTTACCATGCACGTCTACTTCCCGAACTGAATCTATCATGTTAGCAGCGTGAAAGGAACCAGATCCAGTGCTCTTAGCCCCTTGTTGTTGTTGTGATTTATTTGACTGACCATTTTTAAGCCTACATCGATCTTCAGTATGCCCCCTTTTGTCATAAAAGTTGCAATGGAATTTCAACGTCCTGCATTCTTCGATCGTATGTCTAGTTTTGGAACAATGGTCACAATACTTGCCTTTATGAGATTTTTGATTTGATCGACCTTGGACTACTGCAGTGATAGAGAAACTTTCAGTGGATTCTGACAAAAATTGCTACTGGGTTTCTTCTTGAACAACCAACGAATATGCCTGTCTGATGTTTGGCAACGGAAACATCATCAGAATATTGGATCGAACTATTTTGTACGCATTGTTGAGGCCCATGAGAAATTGCATCAAACGATCTTCCTCCTTTTCATCATTATGTGCTTTCATCTAGTTGCAAGTAGGGGTTGAGCGGTATGTATCCAACTCGGCCCAAAGACTCTTGATTTTTGTAAAATATGCAGAAATCGACATGTTGCCTTGAGAGATCATTGCAATGGCCTTCTGTACTTGAAAGATTGCAGGAGCATTCTTCTAGGAAAACTGATCTTTGAGATCCTGCTAAACTTGCTGGGCGGTCTTTACATGAATCATTCCCCTAGCGAGATTCGGCTCTACTAAGTGAGTTAACCATGACAGAATCATACTATTGCACTGATTCCACATGGCATACTCAGACGGCTGCTCAGTTTCTGACGGTGGATTTATTGTCCTGTTGATAAACCCAACCTTGTTCTTTACTATGAGGGCGTGTATCATGAATTTACTCCACGTAGGATAGTTCGTGCCGTTTAGCTTTTCTGGGACAAGCAGATGCCCAGGCTGATCGGAGCGATGAACAAAGTATGGACGTGATGAATCCACAACAGTACCTCTTGATGATTCAGCAGACATGGCTGATGAATGAAGGTATGCGAAGAAGAAAAAAAAAATTTAGAGTCATTAGGAACGGTGTTCTGATACCATATAAAGAAGATTTGAGAGAAAGGTTTCTATATGTATTCATCGTCACAGACGGAACATATATACAATATACAAGAGCAATTTGTTCCCTAAACTAATGCAATATATGTTTATCTTTTAGTATCTTTCATGATTTACGTAACAATTATACTATACATATCTCTAGTCAACTGCCTACATATATGGAAAGGATAATATTTCCAATGATAACTAACTCGAATTAAATTATTTTTTAATCTTTATACTAATTGAGATGACTATATTTCTATTTCAACTTTTTTTTTATTTAGAAATAAGATATTATTTGATGGGTTAATTTTTTAAAATGATGTTATAATGAAGCAACATTGTATGAACACTAATTAATTATAATTTTAACAAAAATTAAACATATATAATCTTTCGTTTTAAAACTTATTAATACAAAATTCTTGAATTTCAAATTTAAATATATAATTAAATTTAGCGCAAATATATGTATATATATATTATTTATACGAGTTTGTTGGTAATTATATTATTTAATTATATGTAATAATCAATTATATGATTAATTTTTAGTGATTGCTAATAATTATCATTATTAAAATTTTATCATTTAAGTTATTTAGGGTGTAATTAATACAAAACTTAATATATGATTTTGTGCTAGGCTTCAAGGTAGCAACTGAGGCCGAGGGATGTTATGGAAGCGGTATAAAGAGGATGGGGCTGTGGATATCAACCTTACGAAGTTCTTCGATGGATGTCACCCATGCGAGCATGCTTGCTCTCAACTTGCAGAGTTGCTCTGGAATGGAGAATCCGACGTTACTTGGCCATGTAACATGAAACAATTGCTCGAGCTAGTTTGGAGCTATCATGGAGGAGGAGGAGGGGGAGGAGTCCATGGATCCTACCAGTGCTGCTTGTTGAGTAAGTTCAGAAGGTTGAAGAAGATGATGATGATGGTGATGTGTTTATCTAATATCTCATTTAAAGTCTGAGATGCATTCCCAATGTCCCATATACACAGTTTTCACACGTTGAGTCATTTTTTATTTAAGCACATGGCTTCCTTAGCCACTTGTTCTATTCAGTTGGGCTATTAAAGAACAATGTACAGTTTGATGTCAATATGTCATGATCACATTTATACCCCTTTAAATATTTGGCTGGGCTCTCATAAATATTTAGTTTGAATGTACGAAGCAGAAATTATATTTTAAATTTATAATTGTATCTAATTTTATGACATTAATTAAAATAATAAGAATATCAATAAATATTTGGAATGTTAATTTATTATAGATATAACTTATAAGGATATTGAATTTGTGTAAAGACTTGTATTATTGACCCCAAAGTGATTACAATTTATAGAAAAGATTATAATAATATAAGAGATAAAATAATATATAGTTACATCAGTAAGATTGAGAAAATGAACCGTATAATCTAAGTTATTACAACTGATTACAGCTAACTTAGTTGTTATAGATTTGAATCAGAGGTTATTGAGGCATGGACTTAGTCTCTTGAATGATCTATTGGAGATTCCAATCTTGGAACGAAAATAAAGAAATTGACTACGACCAGGAGCTTTTGTAAGCTTATCTGCTAATTGATCATCGGAGCTAATGTGCAGTACACTTAAGGAGCCATTGGAGACCTGTTCGCGAACAATTTATAAATTTGTGAAAGATATTAGTATTCATTATTACTAATTGGTTATAATGAGTACGTTATTTTTTAAAAATTTATATCAAAATTAATAAATTTGAAAATGTACTCGCTCTTTCTAGGTAGTAGGTAACTAATAAATGAAAGGTGGTCACATTTAGTACTGACCAATCAATCAAAGGTGACTATGTATGGAACACGTAACAAGTTCAGTAAGAACCAGGTTAAGAATCTAAGCATGTCAGCCTTTCTTCTTCCTCTCTTCCAACTTCTCCTGATCGTCCCTTTCAGTGCCTGTCAAGTTGGAGACAACAAGATCAAACAGTTGGATCACAAACATGTTACCATGTTTGTCTTTGGAGATTCCATCTCCGATCCAGGAAACAACAACTTCCTCAATATCAGCGGCCACAGCCCACAAGGCTAACTTCCCACCTTATGGGGAGACTTTCTTCAAGTTCCCTACTGGCAGAATGACCGACGGCCGTCAGATAGCCGATTTCATTGGTATAGTAGAAAGAAATCATTTTTAACAGGATGATCGGATTTTGACAACGTTATTTTAACATTTTGGTCGAATGGATTCGGATCGACCCCTTTTTATCTTGGTTCGTATTAAGGAGTCTAATTGTGTGTTTTATTGGCTACTTCTTCAAGCTTCATATGCAGGGTTACCTTTGTGGAGACCTTATCTACAACCTGGTGTGAAACAATTCAGGAATGGAGCCAATTTCGCTTCCATTGCTGGAGGTGTGCTTGATATAACCAAGACGGGCACGGTACAATTATCTTTTTTCTTTATGTTTTGTTTTGTTAATATTATCTTCCCGCAACTTACCTTTATCTTCATCAAAGTCTTTTAGTTGGTGCATGTTACTTTGATTTAATTTGTTTATATCTAGTTTAAGTAGTGCTTGTTACCACAAAGTTTAGACTTAAGACTTAACTCAATCTAAAGTCAATAAATCAAACTTAATTTAATTAGACTCGAGCTTGAGTTTTAAACTTAAGTACTCAGATTTAATCGAGTCTAATCGATTATGAGAAATTGGATAAGACCAACTAAAATTAATGAATTAATTATGTTTAAAAAGGTTCAAGTTAAGACTTAAAAATTTTCTTTCTTCGTCAACTCGAATTTGACTCGACCCATCACCTTAAACTAAACGATGTAGATCTCTTCCTCTTTTCTTTTCTCTTTTTTTTTTCCTCATCTCTTTATTTAACATTTCAACACATTTAGTGTTACATGATCAATTATCAAATCCTCTGGAGTTTCAATTTAGTTGAATTTTAAACTCTCTTTTGATTTTTTTTTTGACTTCCAATGTTCTTTTTAACTATGGCTAGAATCTTTAATTTAGTTTCTTATATTACTTTCTTATTTGATAGTGAGCAATATTTTAAAATTTGTATAAACCGGTAAGATAATAAGTTTAAGGTTTAACCGATATTAGAATGTTATAACATCTGTTAAAATTGAATACTTTCAATAGGCGACTATTAAATGAAAATCAATTGATGTATTTTAGTTTAACAAAACTTATCAATTAATAAAAATTAATTGATTAATTAATAAATTAATTAATTTTTAAAGACAAGAATTAGTAAAGTAAAATGAATAAAAAATTGACCAATTCAAAATTTTTATAATTGAACCGGCTAAACTGATTTAATTTTTTAATTATTTATAGTAATATAGAATTGGTTTAATCTGCTTGCAAATTAAGTTTCCAACTCTATAACAGGTCTCCCTTTGGAAGCAACTAAGCTACTTCACGCAGGTTGCCCACTCGATTAGGCAGGAACTCGGTCTTACGGAATCAGAGAAGCTGTTGATGAATGCAGTCTATCTTATGGATATGGGAGGAGTTGATTATCACGACCTCTTCGAGAATAATCCAACTGCTACTAAACCAGATCAAGAAGAGTTCAGTAATATGGTGCTAGGTAACATAACCCTTTTGCTCAAGGTAAACTGTTTTTATACAGTAAAAAACATAATTAGAGTCGAAACTGCCGGCAACCTAAGGGAATGAGAGAGTGATTATTTCTTTCATCTCAATTATCAGGAGTTGTACCAAACTGGAGCAAGAAAATTAGCTATTCTGAACGTAGGTGCCAGGGGGTGCGAGCCAGTGTTCAGGCAAATGTTCCAAGTTGATGGGTTAGGCTGTTTGGAGGAAATCAATGGTTTGGTAAGACGCCATAACCATGGTTTGAAAGAACTCACCAAGAGGTTGAAGAGACAATTGCCAGGATTCACTTACCTCATCTTCGACTACTACCAAGCTATGATGGATAGAATTCGTAACCCTTCAAAATATGGTAATTTTGGACTTGAATTGAGTTTTTCTTTAAGATTTTTAAGAATCTGAGTTAAGTTTGGATTTGGGTTATCTAACCCAAAATTTTTAAATAAAAATAATATCATTTTTTAAATTTTAATTTAAAAAATATTTAAAATTCGAGATTAACATGAACTTGATCGAACTTAGACTTCGATATATACTATAATTAGGTGATAATAAGTTTTAGAATAAAAATTATCTTGTATTAAAATTATGATCGATAAGTATTTATATGATGTTTTCACACAATGTTCAATGTATGATAACTAACTCCAATTAAATTATTTTTTAATATTTATACTAATTGAAATGATGATATTTCTATTTTAACCTTTTTCATTTAGAAAGAAGATATTATTTGATGAGTTATCTTTTTTAAATGATGTTATAATAAAGCAACATTGTATTAACATTAATTTTAATGATTGCTAATAATGATTATTATTAAAATTTTATTATTTATGGTATTAAAATTTGTATGATTAATAATAATTATCATTATTAAAATTTTATTACTTAAGTTTTTTTATGGTATTAACACAAAACGTAATGTATGATATTGTGCAAGGCTTCAAGGTAGGAAATAAGGGATGTTGTGGAAGCGGTACATTTAGAGGATCGGGCTGTGGATATCAACCTTACGAACTCTGCCAAAATCCCAGTGAGTACCTGTTCTTCGATGGAAGTCACCCATGCGAGCATGCTTGCTCTCAACTTGCAGAGTTGCTTTGGAATGGAGAATCCGACGTTACTTGCCCATATAACATGAAACAATTGTTCGAGCTTGAAGCTATCATGGAGGAGGAGGAGGAGGACTCCATGGATCCTACTAGTGCTGCTTATTGAGTTAGTTCAGAAGGTTGAAGAAGAAGAAGAAGATGATGATGTTTTTATCTAATATCTCATTTGCATCATCCAATAATAACCAAAAAAAATCATATTAAATCATACTCTCTACCCAATTTTAACGGACATATCTTTAAAAATAATATTAAAGTAAGTTTATTGAATGAAAATATTAATAACGTAAAGATTGTTTACTCAATTTAAAATGATAAGATTATTAAACACATTTAAATGTTTTACTATATCAAAGATGTCAAATAAACTAAATATTTTATGGAGAGAAATATACAAATAAGAAACATAAAGAAATAAAATATAAATAATATTTATTTATTGTAAATAGATAAAATTTAATAACTTATTTAGGGTTAAAAACCCTTTTAAATAACCTTAGAAAAGCTCATCCTCTTAAACTTCACTAAAAAATAACAACGAATACCTGCAACTACAGTGTTCTGAATAAAATGACACTCCATGTTTATGTGTTTGGTTTGCGAGTGATGCTTGTTACTCCTAGATAAATGCAAAGCACTTTTGGTTATGTTGGTCCAAGCGTTCATGTGAACGTTGGCGAGGGGGTTTATACTATAAAACCCCCTAAGATCCAATCCTCACTTTCACTCTTCCAAATCACTCATATATTTTACACATCTTCTTTTTTTCTTAAAACAAAAAACAAAACCACACAATTTTATCTTATCTATTCTATTTGTCTGCTTTTATTAATTTTCGAAGACAGTTCGTATTCTATCTTTTGGAGTGCACTAAAGCTAGTGAAGAAGGCGTTAATCCTGAAGTTAGATCCCATTGTCCTGCTGCACTGTAAAGGGCAAATTTCCGACTTACGGTAGTAATTTTTCACGACATCTTATTTTCAGATAAGTCTTTCCAATTTCACTATTATTGATTTTTTCGCTAATACTTTTGACTATTGCAAAAAACCACTAATATTTTGCTTAAAGCTGAGCTAAACAATCAAGCCACGTAATCAAATTACTTCCTTAACACCTTTAGTGGCTAAAATATATTATGTCGCGATAGTAGATAAGCTAGTGATATATTTTTTTTGAAAAATTAAAAAAGAATTTAAATTATAGTTAAACTAAAACAGCATTATAATGAATATAAGGCTTTAGCCCTACTATCATATGGCAATATGACCAAAGAACCAAACCTACCTAAGGAAGATAGTGTGACTATCAGCATACTAGACATCAACCACAAGATACAATTATAGGCACATTTAACATTATTGGTGTTTGGAATTTTTCTTTCTATTCCTAATAGATTTTTTTGGTAGATTTGGATTGCATGCAAAAATTGCTAGGAATGTCTGGAACATGGTCTACTACTAGTGGGGTTTCACTGTCCTCTGTTTGTTCGATGTCCCTTATCCCTTGATTATCAGTTAGCCCAATAGTTGCGAGTAGGGATAACATATTGGCCCAATTCCTCTGACAGTGCTCCATATATTGAGAGGTAAAATCATTCGTTTTGTTAACTTTGGTAAAAGAGTGTCAGCTCTTGCTGAATAACAATGTGTTCTTATAGATACAATAGGAAAACAGAATATCGAGAAAAAAAAGAGAACAGTTACAATAGAATTGAATTTTGAATCCTATGAAGAATCCTATGATATCTCTAATATATCTGCAAAATATATCTACAAAATCTACTCAATAACAACTCAACATTATCACCAAGATTCTTTATACTGATAGCTCCGCTAGTACTCTCCCTCAAGTTGGAGCATGAAGATCTCGAATGCCCAACTTGGCAACTAAATACTGAAATTGATGAGCTCCTAACGCTTTTGTGAATACATCAGCAATCTGATTATGTGTAGATATATGATGGCAAATTAGCAAACCTCGTTAGATGCAATCTCGGACAAAATGACAGTCCACGTCAATATGTTTAGTCCGTTCATGGTAGACCGGATTATTTGCAATATGGTGCGCTGCCTGATTATCACAATATAAGGGAATTGGATCTACATGAGTAACACGTAAATCTACAAGTAATTGTCGTAACCAAATGATCTCACAAGCAGCGGTTGCCATAGAACAGTATTCTGCTTCAGCTGAAGAACGCGACACCGTCACTTGTTTCTTGCTCTTCCAAGAAATAGGTGAATGCCCCAAAAAGATGAAATAACCACTAAGAGATCGACGTGTAAGTGGACAACTTGCCCAATCTGAATCACAAAAAGCTTTGAGTGGCAAAGAACTTGAGGCTGATAGAAACAAACCTTGACCAGATGCAAGTTTTAGATAGCGCAATATGTGCAAAGCAGCTAGCCAATGATTGTATCGAGGTTGATGCATAAACTGAGATAACAAATGAACAGAATAGCAAATATCCGGTCTAGTAATGGTGAGATAAATCAACCGTCCAATCAACCTTCGATAGGGGCCAGGGTCCTCAAGAAGAGAACTTTCATCTAAAGCTAAACGATGGTGTTGCTCCATTGGGAATTTAGCTGGTCTAGATGCTAGCATACTTGTTTCTTTTAAAATGTCCAGCTTATATTTTCTTTGAGAAAGAACTATTCCTTCTGAACTTCGGGCAACTTCTAAACCAAGAAAATATTTAAGAGAACCCAAATATTTAATGGGAAACCAAGAAGCTAAGTAGCTCTTTAAAGCTTTAAATTTTGATGAATCATTAGTGGCAACGATAACATCTTCCACATACACAAGGATAGCTGCAAAGGAATCTCCTTGATGATAAATAAATAAAGAAGAGTCAGCTTTGGATTGTTGAAAACCAAACCACGAGATAGCAGTAGAAAACTTAGCAAACCATTGTCGCGAAGCTTGTTTTAACCCATAAAGAGAACGATGAAGACGGCAAACTCTTTTAGCATCAGCAGACAAATACCCAGGTGGGGGTTGCATGTAAACTTCCTCATGTAAATCGCCATGAATAAAAGCATTATGCACATCTAATTGGTGAAGTTCCTAATTTCGAATCGCTGCAAGAGCTAAGAGTGTACGAACAGTAGTGAGTTTAGCAACTGGAGCAAAAGTTTCAGTGTAATCCAAACCTTC
>JAOQMS010000003.1:32001904-32012073 GCA_027563885.1 Erythroxylum longipes | reverse complement strand
TTGCCGAGACTAGATGGAATGCTTCCCTGCAAATGATTTAGCCTTAAGTTTACTCTTCCTAGTGAAGTCATATTCCCCATAGAAGATGAGATTGTCCCTGAGAGTTTGTTTCCATTCAAAAATAAATCATTCAAATTTTGCAATTTACCTATTGAACTTGGTATGTTGCCTGTCAATTGATTGGTCTCTAAACCCAAAGCAACCAAGTTGACCAGATTTCCAATCTCAGTTGGTATGGTTCCACGGATATGATTTCTTCCGAAACCTATAATCCTCAGCTCGGTTGAGAAGTTGCTTAATGATTCAGGTAACTCTCCTCCCAAATTGTTGTCACTAATAGCCACATTTTGCAAATGAGTTTTATTGGATAAGGTATGCAAGAAATTTAAGTCATCGTCTTCGCCATTTCCAAGCATATTTTTATTGATACGCACAAGCTGCAGCTTGTGCAACCTTGATAAACTGGGCACTTTTCCAGTGAAGTTGTTGCTCGATAAACTCAGCACAATAAGATTTGAGGCATTGGAAACTGATGGGGGCACAGGTCCGCTCAGTTGGTTGGTCTCGAATCTAAGGATTTCAAGGTTTGGCAGAGTCAAGCCTAAATCCGGTGGAAGGGTACCATGAAGCTGATTAACAGGCAGAGACAAGAGAGTAAGAGAAGAGCAATTGTATAGAGGAAGAGGAACCGTACCAGCCAGATTATTGGAACCAAATGCAAACTCTTGTAGTTTCTTCAAGTTTTTGACAGTCTCAGGAATACTTCCCACCAAATTGTTTCTTGTTCCATAAATCATCTCAAGTGACGAAAGATTTCCGAAAGAAGATGGTATCAGACCAACCAAGTTGTTTCTGTCGAAAACAAGTAGCTGCAGTTTCGACAATGATCCGAGCTCTGCCGGAAGTTCACCATCTAGATAGTTGTAGCTCACGGTAAAGTTTCGAAGATCAACGCAGAAAGAAATGTTAACTGGGATTTTACCAGTCAACATGTTGTAGCTGAAGTCCAACTCTCGTAGCCTAAAGAGACGGCCTAATTCTGGGGGGATAGTATGGCTTAAGCTGTTGTTCCTCAGGTTTATAATCCTGAGAAAGCTCAAGTTCCCAACATAGGGCGATAGGCTGCCGGCCAGTTGACCGTCGTGTAAGTGGAGCTCCACGACTCTCCGATGCCTAATTCCGCATATAACACCTGACCACTCGCAGAAATGGGAGGATTCATTCCAGGAGCTTAGTTTTCCATGAGGATCGTTCGTAATTTGAGCCTTGAAAGCTAGTAAGGTCTCTCTGTCTGTTTCATTTCCAGCAAGTAAAGTAAAGGAAAGTGAGAGTTGAAATATTCCTAGCAGGAAAAGTAAAGCCAATTTGCTGGAACTGATTGGTCGGATCTCCATACTCATAAGAACATGAAAAGATCAGTTCTTATAACCTGCGATCTGCATGTACAACAATTGTTTTGTCTTCAAATATTAGATTATTACTGTTTTTCGTAGCTTTTCCAATGCTTACAATTGAAGATGGAAGATTTGGCGGCTTGATGAAATAAATTTTACAAAAGAAGAATCATGTGAAGATGACTTGACTTAGAGACTTCAACAAAATCTCAACTTTTTTTAAGAAGTCAAAACGTTTACAGATGGATACTTGGTATGATATAAACGCCATGCATTAACTTTTACAATTTGAGCAACCAAACGTATCTCTTGATAACATTCAGTATCCGCAGAACAATCTGCCGACCAGTCCTAGTAGGTCGAGCTCGACGACTCTCTGATGCTTAAGTCCGCATATAACACCTGACCACTTGCAGAAATGCGATAATTCATTTCAGGAGCTTAGTTTTCCAAGAGGGTGGTTCGTAATTTGAGCCTTGAAAGCTAGCAATGTGTCTCTATCTTTTTCATTTCCAGGAAGTAAAGAGAAGGAAGGTCTGAGCTGATATATTCCTAGCAGGAAAGGTAGAGCCAATTTGATGGAACTAGTTCTTCTGACCTCCACAGTAGATAAGCGCACACAATTGCCGACGTTAGTTTTAGTTAGAAAAATTTTAATAACTTGGCAATAGAATCATCCAATACATTGTACGTGGATCCGTACATGTATGTGCTCGTTTTGGCATCTGACAACGGACTTTAGATTTCAAACGAAAGCTTAAAGTATTATTAAGTTGCGAAATGTAATTATCAACCACACTATTTCTGTGTCATTGTTTGACTTTGACTTATCATTAAATCCGCTAATGTGTTTCTTCTAATGTTCATGGGTTTAAGGGCGTCTGAATTTGTAGCCATTAAATCTGACACACATATTTTGGACGTATACTATTTTCAGTCTAAAAAGTGAAGCAACCGTTGACTTAGAAGAAAGACAACCAAACATGCTTGGTATGAATGGTTCAACACTCTCATTCTTTAATTAGAGGTCTCGAGTTCGAGTCCTGAAAATGGAGAAATCTATTTAGCCAACACTTTACTCTTTATGGGCTGACCCAGTGCGAGCGGAAATTAGTCTAGGAGTGGATGATTTAAAGGCGCTTTTTTATAGTTGAGACCCTTCTAAGATACCTCGTGGGCTAACCAATAAAAAAAAGAAAGAAACTTTTGAGATCTGTCCTTCACTCGGAATATAGCTGATGACATTTGGGTACCAAAATTAACAAGTTAGGTTTGAGTTGACTAAAACTTGGGCTCGATTTTTTTCAAAAATATTGGGCCAATTTCAAACTCTGCTTGCTCATGTCTAACCATACTAAAGCCCAACAAATATAAGAAAAATGATACCATTTTGTAAAAAATAACATTTTATTTTTAATTAAAATACCTCAAGTTAGGTTGAGTCAAGCTTGAGCTGAGGGCCGAATCCCAATGGCAGCATTAGCCCTTGCCTGGCTTTAGGAGATTAAGCTTGGCCAGTTATCGACCCACTACCATCTCGACCATAATGTCTAAGAAGTAGAGATGACAATGAGTCAAGTCTGAGCTCGACAATTTCTATCAGAGCTTAGACCCAAACCTAAGCCTAAGCTTGATACGGCTCAACCCAACTTAATTTTTTATTTTCAAATTAAAATAAAAATAGTCATTTTTTGGCAAAATAGGTGTCGAATAAACTGGGCGTTTGCAGCCCAATCTTGAAGCCCAGTCAACGCGGTCCTAACCGGTTAATCCCAAGTTGAGATAGCCCTGTACCAAAGTCATCCCTGCTACGAAGCCACTTATAAACTTTGGATTCATGATTCATGACTAATGACTAATAACCAATGACCCCATTTATTTTAAATAGCAAACTTTTTCAAAATTGTAATAATTATAAGTTTTAGATGACCAAATGTCTTCTTGAAGGATTTTTTATGTAAAAAAGGAAAAATTAGGGTTTATAATTTGAGAAGATAGTTTGTTTTTAAAAAAAATTTGGTGGGTCCTAAGTTTGAATCATAAATCAAATTAATGTTATTATAGATGAGTCCAAGTAAGTAAACGCACTTTTACTGTCATGTTAAAACTTAATTTGTTAATTACATCTGTAAAAAATTTAATAAAATAATTAATTAAAAAATTCAATAAGACTTAATTTGTTATCCTACTTTAACTCATGAAATTAACCATTCACACCTGACTGGCTACTTCAGCCTAATAATTCCCCTTATCAAACGACATCGTTTTTGCCTCTCCCTTCTTTGACCTCATGTTGACATTTTCTTGAACACTTATTTACAAAATTAAAAATTAAAAATTAAAAATATATTATTCCCAATCACCCATATTTTAAGCCCTAATTCCTAAATTACAAAACAAGAGAACAGATTCGGTAGAAATCAAGGTCTAGAAGCCGGATTTGTTTGATAAAACTAATGAGAGTCAGTCCATGAAGAACGAAGAGGATCAGATTGCAAAAGTTCAAATACTCTTGGATTCACTGGAACAGTGTAAGAACATTGTTGTGTTTTCATCTTTTCTTGCGATTTTTTGACAAAAATGATGAATTTTATGTTCAATATCTTACCCTTTTGTAAAGATAACTTTGTTATGAAGGTTGTTGAAGTTGCAATACCTTGTTTATGATACAACCTTTTTTTAATGCCTTTTTCAAGGGTACGAGATTCTTTTTTGTTTGCTATTCAACAAGTATGATATTCTTCACATATTCTTTATACATAGTCTTTAATTTTTATTTGAAAAGGTCTCTTCACCTTGTGGTAGGACGATGGTTTCATGAAGGATGAATCCCAGTTTTTTGAAGAATGTCCCTGATTCGTTGCAATTCAGCAGCGGCACTACTAATATCTATCCGCTCTCTAGGAAATTCTGCAGAACAAGCCAACCCAACTTTGAAAATTGATGTCAAACACTCGAGGGTTTTTGAATTTCCACTCGGTGATTGATCCCAACATTGCAAAAGTATTGGGTCAATAACTTCCACCACTCTGACAGACAGCCATTTGAACAAAGCTGTGAAGGTTCAATCCATCTTTAAACATAGCATCTGCAGGCCTCTTTCCTGTAAACATCTCCAACAACATGATTCCATAGCTGTAGACGTCCCCATAACTTGTCACTTCAGAGCCCATTCCATATTCTACAGTTCGACAAATGAATGTTCTTTAATATGGAACAAAGTAAAATATTGAGGAACATCATCGGACACATTACCTGGGGGTGCATATCCAATGGTGCCTTTTATGCCTATGGAGCTGCTGTGGTTTGATTTGTTTGAAAGTAACTGTTCGGAATCTTCTGACAAGAATCTTGCTAATCCAAAATCTCCAACATGAGCAGTTGTGTTTCCATCCAAAAGAATGTTGCTTGGCTTCAGATCACAATGGATAATACGCATTTGGCTGTGTAAATAGTCAAGGGCGTTAGCCACATCAATTGCTATGCTTAACCTCTGGTAAAGATTCAAACTGTTTTGCTGATCAGTTGGGTGCTACCACATTTCTAAACTAGGGCGTTAAAATCTCTTCCCTGGAAATCAACACTCGAACACACTGTTAATAATTTTACAAGATTTCGATGTCTGATGTTCTTCAGGGCTTCACACTCAGCCATGAAACTTTTGGAAGCTCCAACGTAGAGAAGATCGAGTACTTTCACATCCACAACAACTCCATCTGGTTCAAGAACTCCTTGGTATACAGATCCAAAACTGACGATACCGATCAAATTTTCTGAAGAGAACCCATTAGTTGCCTTCAATATATCTTCATATGTCACTTGCAAAAAAGGCACAGTGAACGTAGATTGAGAAACTGGCCTCCTTGTTCTGGTCTTTTTTTGCAAATAACAGAAAAGTAAAGCAGTGATCAAAATGATTGCTCCGAGAATCCCAGAAGTTATAGTGGCTATTAACTTCAATTTTGACTTTGCTTTGTTTGTGGCAGAGCATCTTGGTAGGTTGAGTTCCGGTATTCCTCCACAGAGCTGTTTGTTTCCCATGATTGAAGTGGCCCTTGCGTTCTTAAAGACTCCTTGTTTAGGAACCTCACCTTCAAGGTCATTGTAAGACAAATCCTGATATTCCAACTTGAGTTCTAACAAAAACCTGGGAATTTGGCCACTCAGGTTTTTGTGTGAGAGATTACGATCAGATATTGCTCTCAAAGAAGTCAAAGAGCTAGGGATGGTCCCTTGAAAAAATTTCTCGTCTAAGTGATGACTTTCTAGAACTTCACAATTGCCAAGAGGTCCTGGAATTTCACCAGATAGCTTATTTTTGGAAACATCAAAAGCTCCGAGATTGACCAGCTGGCCCACTTCATAGGGTAGAGAACCCGTCAGTTCATTTTCATTTAGAACTAAATACATTGCTAAGGACGACATGCTAAGCAATTATGTGGTTATGTGATCGGTTAGATTGTTTTGAGAAAGAGCCAGAAATAGTAATTGTCTGCAATTGCCAAGACTAGATGGAATGCTTCCCCGCAAATGATTTAGCGTTAAGTCTACTCTTCCTAGTGAAGTCATATTTCCTATAGAAGATGGGATCGTCCCTAAGAATTTGTTTCCATTGAGAAAGAAATCATTCAAATTTTACAATTTACCTATTGAACTTGGAATGTTGCCTGTCAATTGATTCGTCTCTAAACCCAAAACAACCAGGTTGACCACATTTCCAATCTCAGTTGGTATGGTTCCACAGATATGATGTCTTCCGAACCTTATTTTTCTTAGCTCAGTTGAGAAGTTGCATAACGATTCGGATAACTCTCCTCCCAAATTGTTGTCACTAATAACCACCCGTTGCACAGTAGTTTTATTGGCTAACATATACAGGAAATTCAAGTCATTGTATTCACCATTTCCAAGCATATTACATTTTTGTCTAGTTCCTACAGCTTGGGCAACCTTGACAAACTGGGAACTTTTCCATTGAACTTGTTTATGGAAATGCTCAGCGCAACAAGATTTGAGGCATTGGAAATTGATGGGGGCACAGGTCCACTAAGTTGGTTGGTGTGAAATTCTAAGGATTTCAAGGTTTGGCAGAGTCAAGCCTAGGTCCGGTGCGAGGGTACCATGAAGCTGGTTAACAGGCAGAGAAAAGAGAGTAAGAGAAGAGAGATTGTATATAGCAGGAGGAACCGTACCAGTAAGATTATTGTACCAAATGCAAACTTTTGTAGTTTCTTCAAGTTTTTGACAGTCTCAGGAATATTTCCCACCAAATTGTTTCTTGCTCCATAAATCATCTCAAGTGATGAAAGATTTCCAAAAGAAGATGGTATCTGACCAACCAAATTGTTCCTGCTGAAAATAAGTAGCTGCAGTTTCGACAATGACCCAAGCTCTGCCGGAAGTTCACCGACAAGATTGTTTTAGCTCACGTTAAGTTTCAGTAGATTACTGCAGCCAGAAATGTCAACTGGGATTTCACCACTGAACATATTGGAGCTGAAGTCCAACACTCGCAGCCTAAACAGACGGCCTATTTCTGGTGGGATACTATGGCCTAAACTGTTGTTAGTCAGGTTTATGATCCTGAGAAAACTCAAGTTCCCAACGTGGGGGGATAGACTGCCGACAAGTTGACCACCGTGTAGGTTGAGCTCAACGACCCTCTGATGTCTAACTCCGCATATAACACCTCTCCACTTGCAGAAATGGGAGAATTCATTCCAGGAGCTTAGTTTTCCAAGAGGATCGTTGGTAATTTGAGGCTTGAAAGCAAGTAAGGTCTCCCTATCTGTTACATTTCCACCTAGTAAAGTAAAGGAAAGTGGGAGCTGAAACATTCCTAACAGGAAAAGTAAGGACAATATGGTGGAACCAATTGGTTGGATCTCCATAGTTAAATATCTTGACATACTGACCTTATGATTAGTGTAATAGCTAATTGCTGTGAAAATGATAGTGATAATAAACAACACAAAGCCTGTTCTCGATCTGCTTGTACCTTTCCTCATATATTTAATATGAAAATAATTAAAAGATCAGTTTGGGGACAAGTGAATGCTTATAATGTCTTTTTTAACTTTTCCAACGCTGATAAAAGTTCCAGATAGAATAAATGAGACTGTTTCTTCACGTCATCCAACAGGATAAGATCATTAATTGATGGTTGAAGATTTGGCAGCTGAGCACTTGTTTTTCAAGACCATGAATGTGTTATTTAAACTATAAAAAGAAAACAAAAAAAAAAGAAATGTTAATAATAATTTAATAATATTATTTATTTATTCAGTTGGGTGAGAAGAGACCCCTAACTAAAATTGGCTCTATTATATTTCCCTTTCTTTGGCTCTTTCCACTGTAAGAAGGGCTCGTAAAGCATATGGCTTTTGTTTAGGATGACTCAGAATCGCCAGTGGCCTTGAGAGATCTTGCGGAACTTGACCTGAACCGGCGTATGCTATACATTATTGAGTGCAGTGGCGCAAGGTGAAATTGGTTTACGGGAGTGATCTTTGGATGGTTTACCTACTTTTGCAATCTTTTGGCAATTAGCAAAGAAAACAAACAGAGGGTAATTTTTCTTGAGCATAATTTATGAATTATCGAGAGAACTGTGGTAATTGTTTGCAATTGCCAATACTAGATGGGATGTTTTCCTGCAAATGATTTAACCTTAGATTTATTCTTTCTAGCGAAGTCATATTTCTTATAGAAGATGAGATCCTTCCTGAAAGTTTCTGAGAAAAAAAATCACTCAAACTTTGCAATTTACCTATTGAAGTTGGTATGTTTCCTGTCAATTGATTTATCTCTAAACCCAAAGCAAACAGGTTGATAAGATTTCCAGTCTCAGTTGGTATAGTTCCACAAATGTGATTGCTTCCGAAACCTATACTGCTTAGCGTGGTTGAGAAGTTGCGTAATATTTGAGGTAATTCTCCTCCCAAATTGTTGTTACTAATAGTTAAAGTCTGCAAATTAGATTTGTTGGCTAAGGTGTACAAGAAATTTAAATCATCGTCTTCGCCATTTCCAAGCATATTATCACTGATGACCACCTGCTCCGGCTTAAGCAGCCTTGAAAAGCTGGGATTATTATTGTTTCTCGTAGCTTTTCCAATGCTTACAACTGATGACGGAAGATTTGGCGGCTTCAAGAAATTAATTTTACAAAAGAAGAATCTTGTGAAGATAACTTAGAGACTTCTACAAAATCTCATCATTTTTTTAAACTTTTGAGATTTGCCCTTCAGTGTACATAATTTTATGACGGTACATTGATAAGGTCTCTGAATTTATAATCATAAACTCCCTTTCTTCAGACTTGAAAATAAATTGAGTCCATGTCTGACGCTCAAATCTGGAAATAAAGCAAACGTTTAAGAAGAAGAAAATTTTGAGATTTGTCCTCCAATTGGAATATAGAAAAATCAATCACAATTCTGTGTCAGTATTTACCTGGAAGCTTGTCTTCTTTCCAATGAATTAGTTGATTTATAGGACATTGGAGCACACGTAGATGTCAATGTGATTGAGTTTCCAAATCTGTATCAGTAGGAAATTTGACGGGCCAAAATGTGGAGGAGTGCATGGGAAGGAGAGAGAGAGAGTATTGAGCTTCAAATAGGAAGTCTACCACTAAAATGCTCTTAGGCATATTGATTTAGCTCCTTATAGGCTTATAAGTGCTTCTCTTCTTCTTCTTCTTTTCAATGTGGGACATTCCCACTCTAATATTTTAACACTCCTCCTCAAGTTTAACTGACCTGTCTAGTTGTGACTTGCCCTCAAATTTTCTATTTTTTTCTATTCCTATTTTTTTCTTCTTTTTTCTTTTTCTTTTTTTCTTCTTCTTCTTTTTGGGCATTTTTGACTTTTGTTTGGGCTTAAGTTCACTTGAAATTTCAGAGGTCACAATGTTTTTCTTGGGCTTGTACTCTTGTTGAACCTCAGAGACCACAGGTTCATCTTTTTTTTTCTTCTTCTTGCCTGTCTGGGTCTTCCTCACTGAGTCTTTCTTTATTAGGCTTCAGGTCTTGGACTGCAGGTCCATTGTCTTCTTTTCCTTTTTTGGGCTTCAGGTCTTGGGCCGCAGATCCATTGTCTTATGCCTGGGTCTTCTTCACTGAGCCTTCTTTCATTGAGCTTCAACCTTCTTAATTGGACTTTCTGGGCTTCAGGTCTTGGATCTTCATGGGCCGAAACAAAACCGATGTGTTCTGATACCATGTTGAAAATTTAACGGACCCAAAATGTGAAGGAGTGCATGGGAAGGAGAGAGAAAAAGCATTGAGCTTCAAATAACAGGTCCACCATCAAAATGCCTATAGGCATTTTGATTTGACTCCTTATAGATTTATAAGTACTTCTCTTCTTCTTCTTCTTCTTTTGAATGTGGGTCATTCCCGCTCTAATATTCCAACAGTCTCAATCAACTTTGTCAGGAGGCATTGGATGTCTAATTTTTCAGTTCTTAGCTGCGGATTTTGCAACACCGTATGATTAAATTTGAGATATAGGTTCGTGAACCAATATTCTTGAAAGAAAAGAAAAAAAAACTGAGAGCATCTTCAGAGATCGTATTCTCTTTGAAGATTGTCTCAGCCTGGTTACAATCACAGGTGGAAAGTGTACGACTACTTACAGAGGGAAGTCACAGAGAGAACTGTGGCTTCTAATATTGTGGTTTCTTCTCTTAATCCCTTCTCTCCCTGTGGGTTCCGGTGTTCCTTATTCCAGTTCTTTCAAGACTACTCCTGATTCGTTGCAATCCTGCAG
>JAOQMS010000003.1:31956710-31969914 GCA_027563885.1 Erythroxylum longipes | reverse complement strand
ATGTGATGTAATTGTAAATGTTTTTGTTTCAGGTTTGACTTCAACTTGATTGTTTCCTCGTCATGATGAAATTGTAATAGTTAAAGGATATTTATTGTTCTTTTATTGAATGTTTTGATGTAATTATTATTTATTAAAATCTTGAAATTATATTATTGTAATATTTTAAATACTTTGTATGATTCTTATTTTTATATCTGTATTATAATGATTGCCTTTTTCATATTAATTGTGGTTATTATTTATAAGTGAAATATTTAAAAATTATTGTCATTTTATATTAAAGTATTAATTGTGATTATTATTTATTATTATGATTTTTGGAAACATAGTTGATGTAAACCTGTAAAGTATGCAGTATATAACTGTAGTATTGTACAATATATTAGTGGACTATTTTGCAAATTTTAAAAATTTCAGGGACTAGTTCAATAAAAAAATTACCCAAAATGATACCCGGTATTGACCGGTACTGGTACAGTACCGTACCAGAGCTTAATTCAGTACCGACTCCGATATGGTATTCGTAACATTGACTGAACGTATGAGACGCATTGTTCATAATAATAAGTCAATTTTAACATTTGTGAGAGTTTAAAACTAAAAGTAACAATGACCTTTTCCTAAAGCTTTCCTAAGTTTTTTCTCTAAACAATAATAGATAATATTTCACTAATTTCTTTTTGCGCGCTTTACTATTTTAGTGATATTTACTAGTTTCTTTTTTAGAAAATATATAATAATTCATATTAATAGTTGTAATAGTAATTAGGGTTAATTACCAAAAAAGTTGCAAACTTTTGTCAAATTTTCAACTATAACCTGGACTTTAAAAAATAGAAATAAAATGTTCAAACTTTTAACATTTTTTAATTTTAGCCCAAACTTTAAAAAGCGGCAATAAAATACTCAAACTTTCAATTTTCTTTAATCCTAGCCCGACATTATCTGTTGTTCTCCTTATGCCCTCAACCCTTTATTTTTTGTTTGTTCTTCTGACGGCCCAAGCTACTCTCACATTACAGCGTACTATACTAGTAAGCTCTTCGTTTTTAGTTTGTTCTCCTTATGCTCTTAGTGTGAGGACGTCCAGGCTGCATAATCTAAAAATTGAAGGCAGGGCTTCGAGAAAACAAACTAAAAAGGAAGGAAAAATTAAAATAAAAGCGTAAGGATGTTAGGGCTACTTAATCTGATTTAAGTCACTTTAAACAACAACGTCGTTTTAATTATGTAATTAAACGACGTTGTTTCATTAATCTTCATTTGTTGTGTTAATTTTGACTAACATGTATATTAGTAAAGGCTTCTGAAATAAGTGACAAATCACGTCAGCAAACTTAACGAAAATACTAACGTAAAGCTAGAATTGAAAGAATTGAAAGTTTGAGCATTTATTGCTACTTTTTGAAGTTCCTGCCAGAATTGAAAATTTTGAAAATTTGACTATTTTATTACTACTTTTTAAAGTTCGGGCTATAATTAAAAATTCGGGCATTTTTTTGCTACTTTTTAAAGTTCAGTCTATAATTGAAAATTTGACGAAAATTTGAACGGTTTTTTTTAATTAACCCTATTAATCATTATAATAAAAAATAAAAAATTTTAATCTTGAATTATATGAACTCAAATGTTCTTGTTCTATATAAACAATAACATTAATAAAAATTTACTTTGTATCATAGCAATTTATATATTTTTAAGTATAACAAATTAAAGTTCTTTCTCTTATAAAAATTCCTCTTTTGTTGCTATCTCATTCTGCAATGACCAAATATTTATGATAAGGTTAATATCATCATATTTTTTGTCTATTTAAGATTTGTTTGGAATGTTTTATATTCAATTTGAATATTTAAAATTTTTATAGTTTAAGTTGTATTTTATTATAAATGTTGAAGCTTAAAATGCATTTTTTATCACGCATGTAATGTATTATAGTGGGATGACAACAGTATCAGTTTGAGACACACTGCATGTGAATCCATCGGAAACAACTTCTCCACGAGGTAGAGGTAAGACTTAAGGATGACAAATGTGATCCTGCCCGCCTAGCCCAACTTTGGCCCAGGTTGATAAGGTCACGGGCCAACCACGGGTTGAGATTGCTTGGCCTAATAGGGTCATGGGTCGTGGCTATCCCGGCTCGACCCGACCCATGACCCAATAGAAAGATACAAAACGACATCTTTTTTTTAATTTTTTAAGTAAAATATAAAGTTGGGCTAAGGGCGGGCCATAGGCTGATCAACTTGTGGTCAAGCTGACCCACAAGCTAGTCAACTCGTGTGTTGGGTCGAGCCCAGATCATTCTCGACCCGTTGCAATCTCTAGTAAAATTGCATACTATTGGACCTCCTTAGACTCCGCACCTCAATGAGACTTCAACTGTGGGTGTTAAGGATGATAATGATGATAATAGTATCAGTTTGACTTGAACCCGATTCAACTTAAATTAAATTTGGTAAAATAATTTTTAATTTAAAAAATAAAAATAACATTATTTATTTAAAAAATTTAAGTTTAAATTTAAAAGTTTATTAATGTTCTTTTTTTCCTATATTCATAACAATTTGTATATTTTCAAGTATAAAAAATTAAAGTTCTTTTTCTTATAAAAATTTCCTCTTTTTTTGCTATTCTCATTCTATAATGATCAAATATTTATGATAAGGTTAATGTTGTCATATTTTTCATTTATTTATGGACAGTTTTGGCTTCAATTTGAACATTTTGAATTCGATTTGAACACTTAAAAATATTAGAGTTCAATTTGTATTTTATTATAAACATTGAAGCTTAAAATATATTTTTGATCACACGTGTAATGTATTATAGTGGGATGACAATACTATTATTTTGACTTTAACCTCGATTCAACTTAAACTAAATTTGGTAAAATATTTTTAATTTTAAAATTAAAATAATATTATTTATTTTAAAATTATAAATTATAAATTAAACTGAACAAGTTTTTGCCATGCATATTATAAATAAACATGGTTACAGAAGAAAGATTTTGAAGGAATTAAAACAGGTTGCTGAAGGTTAGATGTTGGGAGATAAGGACTTTACATTCTCAACTAATCCGTACATTCTCAATTATTCTTATATTCATTACCTTGTCGCCCACGGTGATTAAGGCCCCTAGATAGACACATGTAACAACCATCGGCCAACACATTTTTGGAAAGCTTTAGCTACCAATAATTACATGAAAGTTGCATGCACACCAACACATTTTTAGAAAGCTTTAGCTACCAATAATCACATGAAAGTTGTATGCAGCTTATGGGAGTCCTAACCAAGCAGTAACATAAGTGGTGACTCTTTTGGGATGGAGAAGAAGCAGAGAAAGGAGGAAAAAAGCAGAAGATGATGATTAAAAGATACAATTGACTTTTTGTAATCTCAGTTGATTGAGCTCCAGCTCAAAATGTTTATGTATAGGAGTTTTTTTAAAATTAGTTGACTAAGCCAACTCAATCATCTGAATATTAAACATATGTCATTAAGTTAAAAAATGATTGAAAAGTTCCTTACCAAACAAGGTCCTTAACTTTAAAAGTATCAATCATCTTTTCGTAAGGCTTTCCTGAGTTCTTTCTCTAAACAATAATAGATAATATTTCACTATTTTCTTTTCACATGCCTTACTATTTTGCTAATATCGTGATATTTATTAGTTTCTTTATTAGAAAATATATTTTAAATTGGTAGATAAACAATTCCTAGGTATTAATCCATTAGGCGAATAGTTACGACTTACGCATGTTAATCAATACTTTATAATCATAATAGTGACAATAGTATCAGTTTAACTTGAACCCGATTCAACTTAAATTAAATTTGGCAAAATACTTTTTAATTTAAAAATAAAATAATATTATTTATTTAAAAATTTAAATTTAAAGGTTTATTAATGTTCTTTTTCCTATATTCATAACAATTTGTATATTTTTAAGTATAACAAATTAAAGTTCTTTTTCTTATAAAAATTTCCTCTTTTTTTTTGCTATTCTCATTCTATAATGATCAAATATTTATGATAAGGTTAGTGTTGTCATTTTTTAATCTATTTAGGAACTATTTTGACTTCAATTTGAAAATTTTGAATTCAATTTGAATACTTAAAAATATTGGAGTTCAAGTTGTATTTTATTATAAACATTGAAGCTTAAAATATATTTTTGATCACGCGTGTAATGCATTATAGTGGGATCACATTACTGGCATTTTGACTTTAACCTCGATTTAACTTAAACTAAATTTGGTAAAAATATTTTTAATTAAAAAATTAAAATGCTATTATTTCTTTTAAAAATTTTAAATTATAAATTAAACTGAGCAAGTTTTGCCATGCATATTATAAATAAACATGGTTATATAAGAAAGATTTTGAAGGAATAAAAACAGGTTGCTGAAGATTAGATGTTGGGAGAAAAGGACTTCACTTTCTCAACTGATCCGAAAGATTTTGAAGGAATTAAAACAGGCTGTTGAAGGTTAGATGTTGGGAGATAAGGACTTTACTTTCTCAACTAATCCGAACAATGCTCTTAATATTCTTGTATTCATTGCCTTGTCGGCCATGGTGATAAAGGCCCTCTAATCGGCCTACCATTCCTTATTTACGTGTAACAACCTTCGGCCGAAACATTTATAGAAAGCTTTAGCTACCAATAATTACATGAAAGTTGTATGCAGCTTATGGGAGTCGTAATCAAGCAATAACATAAGTGGTGACATTTTTGGAATTGAGAAGAAGCAGAGAACGGGGAAGAAAAACAGAAGATGATGATTAAAAGCTGCAATCGGCTGTTTGTAATCAACGATTGAGCTCCAGACCAAAGCGTTTATATATAGGAGTTTTTTTAAAATTAGTTGATTGAGTCCAATAAGCCAATTCAAATTATTAAATATTTATCAAATAGCTAAAACTTTTCATTTCGTTCAAAAATAAATGATAAGCTGTTTTTCAAATAAAGTCAATAACTTTAAAAGCATCAATTATAGGCTTTCTTGAGTTCTTTCTCTAACCAATAATAGATAATATTTCACTAGTATCTTTTCTCATGCCTTACTATTTTGCTAATATGGTGATATTTACTAGTTTCTTTTTTAGAAAATATATTTTAATCCCATTTTAAATTGATAGATAAACAATTCCTAGGTATTAACCTATTAGGCGAATAGCTACGACTTACGCATGTTACTCAATACTCTATAATCATAACAGTGACAATAACGATATGAAACATGATTTGACAACATTAGTAAAATATTATTATTAGATTTTGTTAGGAATAACTCAAGGCAATAGAGAAAAGACAGAAAAATACACGAAATTTACGTAATTAGGCCAATATAACCTACGTCTACGAGCAGGGAGAGAATAATCTTATTCGGTCGAAATAACTATTCTTAGAGTAGAAGAAAATAACAGGAGTGTATGTGGTAGGAGTGAGATGATAAAAAAGGGAGAGCTTGTATGGCTTCTTAGTAAGAGTTGCAAGTGAACATGGCTTAACCATTTCCCTTGAAACTATATGTGTACTTCCATAATCAAAGGCTTTTGGTGATTGTGCATATGCTTCAAGAACACACCTACTTGTTTTTATATATGATGGAAATAGTTTGTTTTGACATTATCACAAAATTATGATGTATTATTTATTTCTTTTCTTTTCTTTTTTTCGTCTGGAAATATATATATTTTCTCTTTTTCATCAATAATATTAGAAAAGGGTTTTATCTCTTTCAACTTGGTATCAAAGCCTGTGACAAAAAAACCCTAGCTGCCATCTTTAGGCTGTCGTACATGCCAATGGCGTCATCCTTCCAACGTCTGCTGGATCCTCCTCTCTCTTTGTTTGCTATCTCTGTTTCTTTCCAAAGCAATATTCTCCATTTTGGTCACAAAGCACAAAGCAAATCAAACCAACGTTGTGTCTCCATAAGGCTCAACAATTTCTACTACGTTTAAGGTGCAATCGTTTCATTGGATAGTTTGCTCATAGCTAGTTACCATTAGGACGATTATGGGATAGTGAGTAAACCTACAGTGGGTAACTCCTTCACTGCACGTTGATTAAGTCATGGCTAAAGAGACACCTATCATGATGGGTACATTGGAGAGGTTGATTACTCAATTAGCAGAGACTCAATTGGCACTAGTACAGGCAACCCAAAATAGTAGAAACCAAGGCAACCCAAATCGTAAGAATGTTTCTTGGAATCCTCTCCAAATGGAGGTAAAGGTGGATGGTGCTTCCACCTATTTGACTTGGTCAACAAATACTCAGCTGATGATTCGCAATCAAGGGTTAGAAAGTTATGTTGATGGAACAATTCTGAAACTAGTAGAGGGTAGTCCTATGATTAACTAGTGGGAGATGGAAAATTCAGTAGTCATGGCATTCTTGTTTAACATCATGGCTCCCAAGGTCTTGAAATGATTGAATTGTTGAAAACAGAGAAGAACGTTTGGGATACGGTTGTTGACATGTATTCTAAACAGGGTCAACGAGCACAAGCATACGAGATTCATTGTCAGCTATGACAATTGCGACAAGGGGGGAAGTCAATCACAGAATACGTGGCAGAACTTACTAGGTTATGGTCTGAGGGAGATCATTTTTGTTCATTCAGTCTGAAATGTCCAGATGATGCGAAGGAATATCAACAATTCTTAGATATTCGGCGAATTCATGATTTTTTGTATGGGCTTAATCCAAGTTTGAGCCAGTTTAAGTTCACCTTTTGTCACGAGATTCTCTTCCTCCACTCAACCAGGTGATTTCAGTTATAGTTAATGAGGAGACGAGAAGATGAGTATCTTCTACGTCAACCTCTTTAAATCAGTTAGCTCTTGTCATCTAAAAGGAGATGGACAATAGAACATGCTTTCAGTATGGACAAGTAGGGCACATTAAGCCCAACTGCCACTTTGCCCCACAGCTTGGACAGATTGGTGGTCGTGGGGGGTGCTGGATGGTGTGGTAGTGGTAGCGGCTCTAAGGGACGTACTAGGTTCCGTAGTGGTGGTCAGGGTGGTAAAAGAGGTCGGCTGAAGGCGTCAGCTCAGGCCAACGTTTCTGAGGAGGTAGAAGAGGTACCTCAGGTTACATCAGATTTATTTTCTCCAGATGATGCTAAGACTTTGAAACAACTATTGGGTGAATACAGAGCCATAACACATGGAAGTACTGCTACTGTTTTGGCTAATCAACCCTCTAATTTTTCTGTCTATGCTCAATCAAGTATTGCTTATAATGTTGCCCATGACCATTCAGCTCTTTGTTGTGTCGACACTAGAGCCTCAAAACATATGACTGGAGAGCTTGAAGTTTTTTCTGTTTACTATCCTTGTATTCATTCTAAGTTAGTTCATATAGTGAACGGTTCACATATACCTATTAAAGGAAAAGGAATTGCTCGACACTAAATGTCCTTCATGTCCCACCCTTTCATATTAATTTATTATCTGTCAGTACTCTAACCAAAGATCTATATTGTTGTGTGATGTTGTGGCCAATTCATTGTTTATTTCAGGAGCTAAACACCAGAGCAACGATTGGGGCTAGTAAAGAGCGTAATAGACTATACTATTTAGGCAAAGAAGGAGGAACCAAATGGAAGCAAGAGGTGATGGCGTTAAGAACTGAAAAGGGTTTCAAGGTTTGTGTAGGATGTTTCCTTAGTTTGCTCAAGTTTGTAATAAAAGACAATTAGTTTGTGATGAATGTGAGTTTGTTAAACATATCCAAAATTATTATCCAAAAATTGAAAATAAAAGTACTCATCAGTTTGATGTGGTTCATTAAGATATTTGGGGCCTAAGGAAAATAGCTGTAATTGGTGGTTTTCGATGGTTTGTTACATTTATCGATTATTTCAATAGATGTTCTTAGGTGTATCTCTTACATAGGAAGGACGAGGTTTTTGATTGTTTCAAGAAGTTTCATAGGACGGTGAAAATTCAGTTTGGGATTACAATCAAAGTGCTTCAGTCAGATAATGGAACGGAGTACAATCAAGAGGATTTCTCTAATTACTTAACTGAGGCATAATTCATCAAACTACATATATTGATACACCTGCACAAAATGGAGTCTTAGAGCGTAAGAATCGCCACCTTTTAGAGGTGACACGATCCTTACTCTTTACGATGAAGGTCCCAAAATTTTTATGGGAAGAAGCGGTTCTTACAATTGCATATTTAATCAATAGAATGCCCCTTCGCAGTCTCTCATATAAGACACCCTTAGAATTGCTTAAAGGGAAGACTTAATTCATTGACCCTTCTAAGGTTTTTGATGTACCTGATTCGTGCGTGATCATCATCCCACAGTGAGTAAATTAGATCCTCGATCTTTAAAGTGTGTGTTTGTAGGCTATTCGGGTGTTCAGAAGGGGTATAAGTGTTATTACCCTCAAGAGCATCGATTCCTTGTTTCCATAAATGTGACTTTTCGGGAAGATGAAGCCTTTTATGATTCTCTAAAATAGGGCGATAAAGGAGAAATACTTAGTACATCGGTAGGTAATGCCTTGGATTTAGCCCCATCTAGTGGCTCTCACAGTTGGAGATGGCAGACCCACCATTATTGGGCACCTCCTTGCCATTTGGTAATGGTGAGAGATATCTAGAAGAATGCAGGGAGGGGCATCAGGGAGAGGGGGAGAATTTTTTTATGGTCCAAAGGAGAGTGGACAGCTACAACAAGGTTCAATACAGTCTGTTTTACAATTTACCATTGGTCAGTCAGCACTTTAGGAGGATGCTTTACAGTCTCAGCCTAACTCCACCTCTTCCTATCATAACGGTACCACTCCCTCTGTCTCTTCTATGCCTTCTAGTTCTGCTAACCCTGACTTGGACCTGCCAATTCCTTTGCAGAAGGGACAACGTCAAGGTGTTCGCCCCCCTCCTCAGTACTACTATGATATTGCTGACCTTGTTTCATATATTTATCAACGTTTTGTAACCTCTTTATCTGTTCTACGTATTCCAGAAAATTGGAGGGTTGCTATGGTTGATCCGAAGTGGAGGGAAGCCATGTTTGAGGAGATGCGGGTGTTGGAAAAAAATCAGACATGGGAGTTGGTGTCGACTCCACCTACTAAAAGCCTAGTTAGTTATAAGTGGGTGTTTGTTGTGAAAAACACTAAAAGGAATTATGGATCGATACAAGGCACGACTAGGTTTACCCAAACCTATGGTGTGGATTATAAGGAAACGTTTGCTCCTGTGGTAAAGATGAATTCAGTTCGAGCCCTCCTGTAATGTGTTGCAAATAAAAATTGGTCACTTTATCAACTTGATGTGAAGAATGCGTTGTTATATGGTGATTTGCAAGAAGAGGTGAACATGCAAATACATCTTGGTTTTGAGAGTTTTAATCCAACTGGGAAGGTTTGTTAGTTAAAACGACCCCTTTACCAATTGAAACAATCGCCCCGGGTTTGGTTCACTTGCCTCAATGTTGCTATCAAGCAAATAGGCTATCGTCAGAGTTCTGCTAATCATATCCTATTTTACAAACACAATAGAGTTAAACTAGCGGTGTTAATTGTGTACGTTGATGATATTATGGTGACAGGTGACGATGAGGCAGAGATTAAGAAGTTGAAGAAACAATTATCAAAGGAGTTTGAAGTCAGACTTGGGCCAATTATGTTATTTCCTTTGCCAGGTCTTCACATGGAACCTTTCTATCCGAGAGGAAATATGTTCTTGATCTTTTGAAAGAAGTTGGTATGTTGAGTTGTAAACCTGCTGCTACCTCGATTGATCAAAATGTTAAAGTGGTTGCTGGTACTGAATCAGTTGTATAGAAGGGGTGGTATCAAAGGTTGGTGGGTAAGTTAATTTACCTCTCACATATGCGCGCTGATATTGCCATTGCAGTGAGTGTTATAAGCTGCTATTTGCATGATCCTAGACAACAGCATATGGAGATTGTTCACAAGATATTTCGATATTCAAAAGGGTGTCCTGGTCGAGGTATATTGTACACTCCACATCATGGTACAAGGGTGGAGTGTTTTACTGATGTAGACTGGGCCGATTCAATTGATAATCGTCGATCTACTTCTGGATATTGCATCTTTGTGGGTGAAAATTTGGTGAGCTGGCAGAGTAAAAACAGAGTGTAGTTGGAAGGTCTACAATTGAAGCAGAGCTCCGAGCTTGACGCTAGGGGTTTGTGAAGTGTTGTGGCTGAGGCATTTGCTCCTAAAGTTGAGGGTGTTTGACAACTCTCCGTGCCAGGTGTATTGTGATAATCGTGCTACAATTGAGATAGCTTCGAATCCAGTTCAGCATGATCGAGTCAAGCATGTTGAGATAGATCAACACTTAAATACGGGAAAAGATGGATGATGGATCAATCAATGTTTCATTTGTCAATTCCAGTGAGCAAGTTTTGGACATCTTGATGAAGGGCCTCCGTGGGACACATTTTTCGCTTCTGATTGCCAAGATGGACCTTTATAATATTTTCGCCTTGTTGTTTTGTTATTATCACGAAAATTATGATGTATTAATTAATTATTTTCTTTTCTTTTTTTAGTCTGGAACTATATATATTTATACGTACTCTTTTTTGATCAACAATAATTAGAAAAAGGGATTTTATCTCTTTCCACCATATCAGATTATATCATAGCGTTATTGAATAATGAGGACCAGAGTAAAGTAGACGTATATCAGTGTATATAAGATTATGTCACATCTTTATTGAATAATGTGGACCAGAGTAAAGTTGGCGTGTGTCAGTAGAAGATTATATCACATATACAAAATCGTGAATTGATTTTTTTTAAAAAAATAATACATACGGAAGGCAGAGGGGCTGTTTAGTTATATTTTTATTTTTTTTATAATTTTCAGTTTCAGTTTTGTTTTTAATTTTTTTCTATTTTTCTTTTAAATAAAAATAAACACCAGTTTGATTGTTAATATTAATATAGTTATACTTTTCTCACTAATAGTAATTACATTTTAGATAAAACTTAAAGATATATTATTTTTAATTAAATAAATTTATTTAATTTCTTATATAATATTTATTAACAAATTATTAATATTCATTTGAAATATATTTTAATTATTAAATCAAATTTTATTTGAATATTTATATATTTTAAATATAACTATAAAATTAAATTATTCATAATTTTATTGATAAATAATTTCAATTTATTAAATATATTAACATAATATTGAATTAAATTATTCATAAATTTTATTATAATTAAATAATTAAATAATATATATTCAAATGATAATGAATCGGACTATAAAAAAATAAAAATCACTTTTTATAGTTTTCACAAATTTTGAAAACTGGAAAAAACTAAAATTAAAAACAGAAGTTGAAAATTCAAACAAATAAAATTTTTACTTAATTTGAAAATAAAAATAGAAAACTAAAAATAAAAATGAAAAAAAATCCCCTAAATCTTCAATACAAAATCGTGAATTGATTTTTTTAAATAATACATATATTAGACTAAAGCTTAAATGCAAAGTCGTGAATTGATTTTTTTAAAATAATACATATAGTATACTAAATGGTTGGAAGAGTAATTTAGTTTTTAAAATGTTCAAAATGAACCTTAATGTTTAGAAAATGTTCGAAATGAATCTTAAAATGCTTAAAACAACGATTGACTACACAGACAGTTAGACCTCCGTTAATTAAATACTAACTTGAATTTTTTAAACGTTTAAAAAGAACCTTAAAGTTTAAAAAACATTCAAAATAGTCCTTGACCACACGAACAGTCAGACCTCCGGCAATTAAATACTAACGTAAATTTTTAAAAAATATAATAAAATAGGACCATCGGATAAATGACGTGGATTTATATATAAATGACGTTGCAAGCTTGTGCTTCTTATCCCTCCTCCACCTTTCAATATTTGCTACTGGTATCCTGGAAATGACATGGAGTGGTGTTGGAATCGACGAGTGGTGGAGGGACGAACAGTTCTGGGTTATCGGCGGCGTTTCAGCTCATCTTTTCGTCGTCTTCCAGGGCCTGCTCAAGGTACTTGCAGGCATTGACACCAACTTCACTGTCACTTCCAAGGCATCAGACGATGAAGGAGATTTTACAGAGGTTTATATGTTCAAATGGACAACCCTTCTCTTTCCTCCAACAACTCTGTTCATCCTCAACTTCGTTGGAGTTGTCGCCGGAATATCTTACGCCATTTCTAAAGTTTTGTGTCTTTCACTTCGTCCACGTCCGTAGTTTCCCTGTTCTTGGGTTCAACTTCTTTGTCAACTTGCCTTCACCTGTACGTTTCCACGTTGAAACACACAAATTTTATGATGAATAATAAAGATTATAAAACCTTATTAAACTAATAAAAATGTAGATTTACAATTGATTGCACAAGTTTGTGTCTGGATTAAGCCGAATAAATTTTTATCTCCGTAAACACAAACTCACGTGTGGGACTGAGACCTTTTTATCAATTTGTTCATTAACTCAAAACCTAAAGCAGTCTAGCTCGATCGTATTTGGACATAACTCTTGGATATAATAATATCTCGCAACAGAAGGCCAATTTGTGGGGAGTTGGAGCTGCTACTTAATGTGTGAATACTATATGAATATGTGTATAAGATTTAATGAAACAGGGTGAGAATCGATTAATTAGAAAGATTGCTCGGCCCGGCCCGTGATCAACGAGTTTGGCCCAGTCAAATTGGCCCACGGGCAAGACCAACAAAACGACGTCCTTTTGTATATGTTTAAAATTACTTCTTCCACTAGCAAAACAACATCGTTTAAGTTATAAAACAGAACTTAAAATATAAGACAAAACGAAGTTGTTTTGTTAAAAGCAAAAACGATGTCGTTTTGTTGAAAGCAAAAACAACATCGTTTTGCTTCTCATTAAAAGAAATAACACAGCAGCCAGCCTCCTTCCCTTCATCCCCAACCTCTCACCCAGCTTCTGGTTCTGTGACTTTCACTCTCACTCATACAACACTTTTCACTCCTTTATTTTTCTTCTTTGTGTCATTTTCTTCGTCTTCATATCATCTATCCTTTGTCGTTGGCCGTGTGCACGTCGAAATCACCAAGGCTCAAAACAACCAACGGTGAATGGTCTAACGTACTTAATAAGGTAATTTCTCATTCTCTGTTAGTCAATTTGGTTTTTTATTAATAGTTGGTT
>JAOQMS010000003.1:31889648-31934333 GCA_027563885.1 Erythroxylum longipes | reverse complement strand
TATGGATAAGATTGAGTTGAAATTAGGTATACTTGAAAAAGCTGTCGATTAGAGATGATGAATTTTGAATAGGAATTATGGTTACATATAAGTAAGATATGTTATGATATAAAAGCACGAAAATGAATTAATAATGGTTAAGGTGTTCTTCCTTGGATTACACCCACGATATATGATTCCAAATAGTGGGGCTTCGGAAAGTGGGCTCAACAGTTGTGGTATCAGAGCATGTAGGAGTTAGACTCCGAAAGTGGGGTCTAACATGTTTGGCATCAGAGCAAGCAGGAGTTAGACTCCGAAAACGAGGTCTAACAGACTTCACCTTCCAAATTGTAGATAAAATGCAAACATTATTAACTTCAGTTGTATCACTTAGTTAATGTTTGAAAAGATGGGCTAAACATTGAAGTTTTACTGTTGTATCATTTACATTTAACATCTGTAACCATGTCGTTGGATTTGTGCATATCCGCATCCCTTCCATCTGTTTCTTGAACTTGCTATTTGCTTCATGTCGAAGAGAAGAGTATATGACAGGCCCTTTTTTCTAAAATTTTTTATTGAGAATTTAGGCTAGATCTACCAGCACCAAACATCCTCTTTCTGCTTTCATCATCTGCAACACTATAGCCAGGCCCTCTTTTCCTTTTGGTGGTGACCTTTGAAGATGTAGAAAAATTTGTTGTCTCTGAAACACTTCCAGGTTTTGGGAGAACAATTGAGACTGTTGCATATACACTTCCATATGCATGAGAAGTAGTACAGGTGTTGGCAGTACTTGTAACAGTTCTGGAACAAGCAGATATAGACACAACTGTAGAGGCAGAGGCAAAAGGATTTGCTCCTCTTTTACCTTTCTTTCCCTTTTCAGCATTGTTAGATGCAGATGTAGATGCAGAGGTATTTATTGGGATTTCTGTGTTGATTTCAACTATTGAGATGTTTTCTCGGGTTAACTGTGAATTAGTTGTGTTTTGCTCCATATCAAAATGAATTGGCTACTCTCAGCAGGGATCTTCAAATTGGGTTGGAATATGATATTGATAATAATGAAAAGGAAAAAACTACTATCAGTTTTCTACTGTTATAAAAAGAATCTTAGTTGTACGAAAGATAAAACAAAACAATGTAGAAATTATCTCTTTGCCCTTCCAAGGACAACCTCTTTTGTTGTGTCCTTCTTTATGACAGTGGTTTTATGTTGAAGCAAGCAAATGATGCTTAATACATTCATAATAATTCCATCAAGCAACTAATTCATTGCAAACATATGGCTTAAGAGGTATATATGGAACATTAAATAGAGCTAGAATCATCCCCAATTTGAGGCTCACTAGTCATTTCACTAAAAAGGAGGTAAAAGGAGCATTATTTAGATTGAATCCCAACAACTCTCTTGTTATTTAATGCTCATTTCTTCCAATCTATTAGGCATATTATTCAGAAACTACTAGTGTGGATACTGCACATTTTCTGCATCCCTAAAACTAAAAATCCAGATTCTATTAATAGTTTTCTCCTTATTTTCTATTGCACATAGTGTATAAAGTAATTTTAAAGATCATGGTTACAAAATTAAAGGAGGTTGTCAAGTCCAACACAAATTACACTCAAAGGGCATTATCTCTGGAAAACCCATTAGGGACAATTTTGTTAAAGTATAACATATCTAGGTTGAAAGTTAATACACAAAAGAGTAAAATAATGAGAAGATCAAACGTACTTGGTGATTGCTGGAGAGAAACTAGAAGACGGATCCGTGAGATGATGTGTAAAGGAGGTAAGAAAACCTTTTGAATGGAGACTAAAAGATGGATCGGCAGATGGATTAAAGTGACCAACGATGATTGTAAAAATTGAAATGGTGTTTTATGAAAATTAAGATTACATGACTTTTAAAGTATTTTTTATGTGCTTTTTAAAATTTAACTGACTCTTCGATGACACTTTTTATATAAAGCAACAGCGCATGTATGACACATTATATTTTTTGTCTATATTTGTTTAATATTTGAGCAGACTCTTGAACATTTAACTCTTAATTATGCGGATTATACTATTTAGTTTTAAATTAATCAAACTCAACAAACTTTGCCCAATTTGGCCATTTAGACCCCAAAATGAGGTTGGAAATTTCCGAAAACGAGTCTTAACTCTCAAGTTTATGTAAATTTGAATTTGTATTATACAGACCAATTACAGCCCCCCACGTACTAACACTCACCTAAACCGGAGACCACGACCCCGAGTGAAGCCTGTTCAACTGTAAAAACGAAAATAACGAGAAATTGATGAAATGGAAAGCTTCCCCAGCAAGTTAAAACGAGACCAGGAGAACCATTAAATAGAAAAAAATGAAACAATCTTATGGGTGTGTTGTGTTCGTTTGATAGTCACTCTTATGGTTTTGACACATTCGATGCATAAGCAACAACAGGAAGCATCAAACTGAAAAGGTTCCTCTTCCTTTCCTCTACTCCAAGCTACTTAATTTTCTACTACCCTTTGAAACTAAAGACAGGCAAAAGGAAATGGGAATTTTGTATGAGGATGCGGTGGTGATTAGGCAAGCAGAGAGTCCTGGAGAGTTTAATGTGATTACAGTAAATTGTCCTGACAAGACTGGGCTTGGCTGTGATTTGTGCAGAACTATCTTGCTGTTTGGGCTAAGCATTTCTAGAGGAGGTAATCAAGCTTTTACTTGGGTTGTTCTTACTTTTGTTTGTCATCTTTCTTTTTGGTTGTTTAGAATTATAGCTATGAAATTTGCCGATAGTTTTAGCGGTTTTTTTTTTTAAATGTTCATGCTACGCCGGCTTTAATGTATGCTTTTCTGGCTTCGAATTGGGAGTTTGTGATTTGGATCTAAAACTTGGATGGAGAATCAGAAATTGGCAACTCCAGTATTCTTGTCTATACCTTTCTTTGTTTCTTAATTTTGGTGGATGTATCTGAGATTTTCTGATAAAAGTTCAGAAGCTAAGGAAGTGATGAATTGCATTTTGATTATTCTTATGATGGTGACCGCCATCATTTGTTATACGTGTTTCCTCGATTTGCATTTTCTGGATTGATGTGAGCAGTGAAGACACAAGAGTGCTCATTAAGTTTCTTTTCTGTGTACCTCTGCTTTGTTAGATCTACAAACTGATGGGAAATGGGGCTACCTAGTGTTTTGGGTGATGGGGAAGCCAAGCACGAGGTGGAGTCTGTTGAAAAAGAGGTTGTTGGAGGTGTGCCCATCCTACTTCACAACATCTGAAATTGATTACTATCACCCAGATGAACAGCAGCCAAAGTCATCAGATGTTTTTCTTTTGAAGTTCTGGTGTTCTTGTGACAGAGAAGGACTTTTACATGGTACTTCGTTGGTTAACTTCATGCCAAAATGATTTATAATAGTGCATAGATATTATTTGAGAAGCCTGCTTTTCGATTGAGTTCAGGGTTTGCCTTATGCTTGACTTGGGAAAAGGGATTTGATCCATAACATGATTATGTTGATGTTTGTTATTGTTGCTGCTCAAAAATATTGCCATTCTTACGAGTGACTATAGTCTCAAAATCCTATATAGCTTTTACATTAAGTATACTTGATCTGCCGTAGCTCTATATTATTTAGACTTGATTTTCCAATGCTTGATATTAAGTTACCAATGACATATCTTCTTTGATTGATCTTTTTATGTCCATAGGACTACATAGTACTTGATTTTTCAAGAAATTGTTATCTTATTTGAATTATTATGATAAGAAATAAGCTGACAGGCTAAAATAGTGTTGAAATGTATTTGGAGAAAAACCATTGTGATAGAGGAACCATCCTTTGTCTAATTGATTCAATGCATACAATTTCTATTCCGTCAAGAAGTCCTGCCATTTGTACTTAAGTTCCTTATCTATCTGCCTGTTCAGTTAATTCAATAGCCTTTCCATTGCTTTGCAAACGAAATTTAAATCTTTAATGGTTCGGTTGTAAAATCTGCAAGAATATTGGGGTTCCTGCAAGGGTTTGGAATTTTTGTAATGTCAATGTTGAGTTTTCATTTCGAGTAATTTATATAATAATAATTAAGTTGTTTTTATATACTCTTCTGTATTTCTTTATTTCTTTCAGATATACCTTCTAGGAAAAAATTTGGCTATTTAAGTATGATTCTGCCTTACATTTTCTCCATTAGAAATTCCAGGACATTGGTCTTTCTGCTAATACTGCTCAGAAACAAATTGATATTGTTTACCATTGAGTTCTTCAGATATTCTTTTTCATTTCATTTCTTTTTTCTTCTTTTTCAAAGACTACGACAGGTATGATTTTAGTTTTTCTTATTTCTTTCTGAACTCATAGAGAATGGTTAGACAGCTATGTTTTTGCAGTTAGCATTTGGTTACAATCTGAATTTTCTTTTAGATGTCTCGGAGGTTCTTTGGGAGCTGGAATTAACCATCAAGAGAGTCAAGGTGTCTACTGCTCCTGATGGGAGAGTCATGGATCTCTTTTTCATTACTGATACGAGGTTTGTGATCCTCGGACTTCAACAGTAATGATTTGTCTCATTTTTTTCTTAACCTCTCAGCTATTTTAAGTGTTTTCTTTGGTATTTTTAACTTTTTACAGTTTTATAGCTTAGTTCATCGGCTCTATCAGTATCTAACCAATAATAAACAGTTTTCACCCTTTTCTGCCTGAAATTAAGATTTGTAGTTGATTGTGTATACTCTTTCAGACTTATTATGGACCTTTGTTTTGATTCTGTTTACCTTATCCGGTTTGTGCTTTGATTGCATCTGGAAGTCACAATATCCAAGCAGATGTTTTGGCTACAAGCAAATAAGCTACCCAATCTGTCTGCTTGTATGCATCTAGTTCTGCATCTGCTTTTGTCAAAATTATGGTTTATGTTCATCAGGGAGCTTCTTCATACCAAAAAGAGACAGGAGGAAACCATTAGGTATTTAAGAGATATACTAGGGGATGCACTGATAAGCTGTGAGATTGAATCTGTGGGAGCAGAAGTTACTGCGTGTTCTCAGGATTCATCATTTCTTCCTTCTGCAGTCATTGAAGACATGTTTAGTTTGGAGTTTCCCCAGCATGACTATCACCAAAGTGGATTTCTTGCTCCCAACTCCATCTCTGTTATGGTGGATAACAATCTTTGCCGCTCTTACACGCTTGTTCAAATTCTATGCAAGGACCATAAAGGACTCATTTATGATATAATGAGGACCCTGAAGGATTATAATATCCAGGTACTGACTTTGCAATTTAACTATTTAGTAACCAGATGAACTATTGACACGAAGGGTTGGATTGTTGAGATCTTATGTGGATTGAGTACTGGGCATAAGTTGGAAAATTGTCAGAAAATAAAGATATGGGAAAATTTTGATGATCAAGAGACCAGATTTTCTTTGTAAGGTGGTCCTTCCGTCCTTGATTTCTTGCTATCTCTAGGTAATTGAATTTCAAAAAATCACTAGTTTCCTTGTGAGTTTGCTTATGCATTATATTAGCATCCGAACATGGAAATAAAATGACTAGGGACATTACAAGCTTCTTTGAAGCATAAGTGTTTCATGCTGGTTTTATAATTGGTTAAGTTACAACTGATTGTCCATAGCCTTACACCGTTAGCTTTGTGGTTTCTGTCAGACATCTTATGGACGGTTCTTTGCAAACCCCAAAGGAAACTGTGAGGTGGACTTGTTCATAAAGCAAGCAGATGGCAAGAAGATTGTTGACCCCAGTAAACAAAATGCATTATGTTCCCGTTTGAGAATGGAGCTTCTGCGTCCCCTTAGAGTTGCTGTTGCTAGTCGTGGTCCAGACACAGAACTTCTTGTTTCCAACCCTGTTGAGTTGTCCGGCAAGGGCCGCCCCCTTGTCTTCCGTGATATCACCTTGGCTCTCAAGAGTCTCAACACGGGCATCTTCTCGGTACTAACCTGATTTCAGTCTTAATCCCTGACAGAATGTCATTTAAGATAATCTAACATTACCATTAATTTTCTATTTGGCTTCTCAGGTGGAGATTGGAAGACATATAATACGCGATCGGGAATGGGAAGTATATAGAATACTTATTGACGAAGGCAATGGTTTTACGGTGCCCAGAAACAAGATTGATGAGGGTGTAAAGAAAGCACTTCTGGGCTGGGATTAGATACAGATATCAGTTGGAGGCTTCCTCCAACTTTGTACAGCATATAGCCATATATGAATCTTTACCACAGCTAGTTGCTAACCACCGAGTAAATATAATCGCTCACATGCATAGAGTTGCAATAGAACTTGCATTGCTTTTCACTCAGAAGATAATGTATTGCCTTTGGTTCTCCATGATTTGGATTAAGCACACAACTAAGGTAATCACGATAGGTTATCATGATTTATCGTAATTATACACGCATTGTTCGGATTTGCAGCATAATTTGCTCGTCTCAGAATTACATACAAGTAAGTAATTGTCACTTTCTTGAGATTGGAAAGTTTTTCAGGAATCTGTAAGTTACTATAATCATCGGTTTCACACGGTGATTTTCTTATGTTCACAACCAATCAAATCCGGCTGCTATTATTCTAACAGGTTGCTTCCTGGAATTCCTTTCCTCTTCAGGAACGATCCAAGATTGAAAATTTCAACTTCCATCCATCTTAAAACTCTCAGGTTGAGAGAAGCTAAACCTGGAAACTAGCTCAACCGTGGATCATTTCTCGTTTCAACAACTTTCTTGCCAAATTTCTGAAAATTCGTAGTGAAGAGTTCTGCCAAGAAAAACCACCCGCAAAAAGCTAATTCCGCCCACACAAAACGACAAACTTCATCTCTCCAACCTTGTGGTCCGCAGCCCCCACGTGTCCTTTCAGCTCCTGTCATCATCTGTTGTTGTGTGGTGGTTCCGTCTTCTGCTTATCGACCCCACAATCCCTTCCATCTAAATCACGCAGGAGATACCTTCGAATCTTCTTCAACTTTCGAAGTCTATACATTTTACACTCTAACACCACAAATTGTGCATAAAAATCAAAAAGAGAAGAACAGAGCAAACCCAGCATCCAAAGGGGAGATCCGAAACGAATCTTCCTTCAAGGGTACGAACCTTGTAAAGAGCCTTACTTCTGTTCCGATTTGTGAATAAAATCAGGGAAAGAAGAAGTAAAATAGAAGGAACTGAATAATGAGAGCGTGCAATTCAAGTTTTCTGCTTATTGATATCCAGAACTCATGCTATTCAGCTCACCAAGTTCCACTCTCGGCCCTCACTTACCTTTCTACCGTCTCTTCGTCATTTCGTCGAACATGTGGTGTCCATCGACAAATCGCCTCGATGAAGTCAGCCACACCCTCTATTCGTCGTTCCCCAGAGGTCCGCAGACCTGATAGATACAAGATAGGAAATGGATCAATTTCAGAATCGGGAAATTCGGCTTCCACGTCGGCTTGTTCGAGCCTGGTTGCCAATTCTGATTTGAACTTGCTTCTTGAGTTATTGCCCCTTAGAATGAGAACACAGCTGTGTGATCATGCAGAAATTTGTCAGTTGATTGAGGTGGTTATGGACTTGGGCAGGAAGCCTCTCGCAAGGTTTCCATCTGGCGATTGGATCATCTCGGAGCAGCCTGTAAAGCATGAGGATTTAAGACATGCCGTATCCAAGGTAAAATGATAAGGGATTTTGTTAGTTCACTTCAAGCCTGTTAATATTGCGGTTGAATGCATACGTGAATTGTGATGGATGTCTATGTTTAGGTTGGCGAATTCTCTGATGACAATAGGTCAGGTATTGATAGCTCTCTGCACCGTATAAGTGCAATACGCAACCGTAAAAAGCAAATTATTGGGCTAACTTGTCGGGTTGGACGAGCTGTATCTGGAAGTGCTGAAATCATACGTGACTTGGTTGAGGGTGGGGGCTCCATTTTGCTCATAGGTCCTCCAGGAGTGGGTAAAACAACCTTGATCAGGTACTGTTCTTATCTTATGTCTGTGAAATGAGCAACTGACTGAAGAATTCACTTTGGAAGTTTAACTTATTTCTCCTACATTTGCATCCATCGATCTCAGGCTGGTGTATGTTCATTGATCCTTTTGTTTGTGGTTTGTTCATGGCCATCGAACCGCATGCCCTGGAGGGTGGTCTAATTATTCAACTCTGTATACCTCCTAGAATATCCATGTTATGCATCATCTTGTGATCTCCTTCAATTTGGTTGTCGAAATTGGCATGTCTAGCAATTATTATGTTACATTGTGCTAACAAATCTTTCTGACCATTTTTTCCCCCTGCTATCTGTATGCATAGAGAAATAGCGAGAATGTTGGCCGATGACCAGGGAAAACGTGTTGTCATTGTAGATACCTCTAATGAAATTGGGGGAGATGGAGATGTTCCTCATGCAGGGATTGGGCGTGCAAGAAGGATGCAGGTTCCAAATGTTAATATGCAGCATAATGTGTGTATCCGTTCTGATCTTGCCTCTGATTTTTGCTATATTGGGTAAATGGTTGGATATGAACTTTGCATTTCTCTTGATAACTTCTTTTGAAGGTCATGATTGAAGCAGTTGAAAATCATATGCCTCAGACTATAATAATTGATGAGATTGGAACAGAGCTTGAAGCCTTAGCTGCCAGCACTATTGCGCAACGTGGAGTTCAGCTTGTTGGGACAGCCCATGGAATGACCATAGAGAACATAATAAAGAACCCTTCTTTGCAGATTCTTGTTGGTGGCATAGAGGTGCAAAGAAACTCCCTCCAATTTTATTTTTATCTAATTTCCCTAAATCTGCATTTACAAATAGGTATGTTTCATTTATCAGTATTTTTGTCAGACTTGCAAAGAGACTTGGAATTGCATGACTAGCTCATCACTTTCTGATAAATACGAATTTTGACAATCATTTGATAACACAGAGTGTGACTCTTGGTGATGAGGTGGCGAGGAAGAGGAAAGTGCAGAAAACCATTCTTGAGAGAAAAGGACCTCCAACGTTTACATGTGCAGTTGAGATGATATCAAGGACAGAATGTCGTGTTCATCACAGATTAGATGCAACTGTAGATGCTTTACTGGCAGGTATACTGTTCATGTTTTCTGGATGCAGAATATCTCCATTCTTTTCCCGTTGAATCCTCGTGCAACTTGTTCTTATTGGAATCAATTCTGGGTGATAGGTAAAACTCCTTTATTTGAAATCCGTCAAATGGACAGTGAAGTCAAAGATTTGTTGAATTCGACTTCAGTATTTGAAAAGAATCTCACAGAAGAATCTCAGCCAACTGGTTTGACTGACATCAAAGGCAATGCCATTGAATCTGTTGGTGAAGATGAAGATCATTTTCCAAGCCACTTGAAGAAACAGAGAACAAGTGTCACCACGAGAAAGAGGAATGCTCCAATACAAGTCTATACTTACAAGGTAACATCAGTTGAAGCTTTTAACTTAGGCAGCTTTCCACTTTAATATTGTTAAGACATGGACGCTGTGGAGGTTCGTTCACAATAATTAGGTGCTCCTGGTGATTGAGATTGACATCATTTTCTTAAATTCATTGTGTTTTAGATACTTGAAGCTGATCTGTTACAAGTGGCCATGGTAATGGGGCTTGAGGATGAAATAGATGTAACCAATGACATAGGAATAGCAGATGCAATTCTAGCATCTGGTTCGGAACTGAAGCAGAATCCGTGGATCCGTGGAGTAGCTAAATACCACCAGTTACCGTTATTTGTTATCAAGGTATTCTTTGTTCTTGATTGTAAAAGTTATGTGACATGGACACGGTTATGCATCGAGCTTTAACAAATGGCACGAGAATGAGAGCCAATTAGAAAGATGATGCATGACATCCTTGCTGAATAACCTGACCTCTTGTATGTTACTTTTGCAGTCAAATACCATGGCACAAATGGTCAAGGCTCTTCGTATGATTCTTAGAATTGAATCATTTGGACCAACAGCAAAAGAGCCAAGCAAAAGCTCCTTTGACATTGAAATTCAAGATGATGCTCCTACACGAAAACCCACCTTAGAAGAGATCGATGCCTTGGAGGTGCAACTTCATCCTTTTTGTTTTAGATTAGTTTGTCTTTAATCAGTATTTGCTCAAATTTCATCTACGACTTGATTGAAATAAGTTGTCATGAAGATGACTATGATTTCAGGAAGAGCATATGCATCAAGATTATTGCCATTCCAGACTTTGTATTCTCAAACTTGCATTAGTATTGTTCCATAACAATCTCTACATTTTCTATTTATAGGAAGTTCGACTTGCCATCGAATACATAGTAATCCCAGGTGGCGAACCGGTGGAGCTTCTTCCAAGACGGTCGGAAATAATAGCCCGGCAGCTAGAGCTGGTAGAAAGCTATCAGCTGGCAGCTGAAAATTCAGGTACAGAGCTCAATCCCAGGTTGCAGATTCTTCCCCAGAGAACAAATAAGAAGACATCTTCAAAACCCCCAAAATCTACTCATTCAACTATAACCTTAACCTCAAGCTCACTTAGCAATGGAGTAGGTACCAGCTTTTCCAGGCTGCCCCTTCTTCCTGAATAATATTGACCTCATTCACTTTCCCATTTGTTAACTCATTCAGTTTCTGGTTTGGTGAGCTATATTACTATCACATGTGTTAATCATTTCCTGTACAGTCCTGTATATTATTATCAAGTATAGTGTAATTTCCTTAATTTCAAGCAAATTGTTGCAATTTTTTTTGGAAAAATAATAAACTCTTGCAAATTTTTTTTACTTTATAAATATTGTCATAAAGTTGAGGGTTAATTATAAAAAAAATTCTAAACTTAACTCAATTTTGCAGTACTAGTCCGAACTTAAAAATGTAGTATTAAAATGCTCAAAATATCAAAATTTAAAAAAATAATTTGATGTTATATTTTCTGTTAATATAAATGATGTGACGAGTTGCGTCATATTAATATTTTTGTGACATGATTATCAAATATCGAATTCGTACCATATATGAATATATTATTTAATAAATTAAAACAAAAATGAAAATAGTTATACAGTACTTTATAATTACTTTAAAATTTTTGCAATTTTTAATGATTATATAATAAAATTCATATATGTTATAAATACAATTTACGATCGTTACATATCGAAACTATTAATTTAATATGATAAGACTTATCATATTATCTGCATTAACGGACAATTTAATGTTGAGTTATTTTTTACTAAAAAATAGATCATGTTACTTTTAAGAGTGTAAAATTGAGTAAGTTTAAGATTTTTTTTATAATTAAATTAAAACTGAAAATTAAAACATAATTACTATATTATCTTTTTATTTAAAATTTCATGTTCTAAAATTTATTATTTACTACATACAATATTATTTACCTATCATACTATTTTTTTATAACATTCTTTTAATTTTTCATCTATTCATAATTTAAAAAAGACAAAACTTATTCACTTAAGAATATCAATATTATATCAGTTTTAAATAAAAATAAATAAAAAATTCATTGAATATGATGAATGAAACAGTGTAATGATCACATAATCCTATAAAAATAATTGTTTTAAAAATATAATAATTAAAATAAATAATCAATGATATGATCCCAAATATTTAATTCTAATTGTTATTTAATAATTTTGTTAAAATTTGAAGATATATAACACTTTATCAAATAAAAGGCCCCAAAGCAATTTGGGCCCAACATTCTGTAGGGCCCTTTTATCCATAATCCGGTCCGAAGCATAAAATGTAGAAAAGCAAATCTACTGCGAAAAGATCCCCAAAATCTGTTCGCTAGGGTTTGGAAATTCACCATCTGCTTGCTGATACAATCGAGTTCCAGGTAATAATGGCTTCCTTTTCCTCTGGTCTCTTCAAGTTGTGTCTGGTGTTTGTGTGAAAAAACTCGCACTTGTCTTCTTGGCGCAGTTAAGTGCGTGAGCTTTTTTTGTGTGAGAGAGAGATGGCCGGGAAGGAGGAGAATCGAATATTCGTTGGTGGGCTGTCTTGGGACGTCACCGAACGACAGCTCGAGAGCGCGTTTAGCAGGTTCGGCAAAATCGTTGAGAGTCAGGTATACCCTTTTTTGTTCGTTTCCAATTTCCTGTTTGGAGAGTGCGAGAATTTTTCTAAACAAGAAGATGAATAAGAAGATCATTTCAACATATGGTCTTCAATTAAGTGCTTATTTTCGAGAAACAAGTATATAATCCTCTTTTTTTTTTTAAAAAAATTCGGTGTATAATTTTGTATTTTGCGTCTTTCAGGGAGATTTAGAGAAGCGAGAAATTCATTATCTTGCAAAAAAGAACTAGTGGAGCTCTTCTGAATTTTCAACCGTTTTCAATAAATTTGTTCTGTTTTCTTAAATTTGAGTGTTTCCGTTTTTGTTTATTGTTTGATGTTGAATTACAGGTAAGTAATAATTTTAAGCATGTTTCTATGAGGATAATATTCCTTTTCCAAAAAGAAAAGAAAGAAAGATCATATGGGTGTATTCTTAATTATGTTTGTTCTCTATTTGGTTTTTCTGGCTTGCTAAACTTGGTCTTTGAGATGTTAGATGCTTAGAGATGCTTTCGTTCAGAGTGGTTCAGTCAAGTTGCTGAAGAAGAGAATTTGTCACGTAAGATGGTTAATTTTGATATTTGAAGCGTGGGCAGTCTCTCAAGTTGTGAAGTGGGATTCAAAGAGAGCAGTTGAGGTTCAGTCTTGGCTTTTTTCATGTTTGATATTTGAGAGAATGGTGGATTGATAAAAGGCACTGTGATTGGAGTTTAAAGAGAATTGAACTCTTAGATTGGAATTGGGAAAAAAGTGGATCAGAACTGTTTGAAGCGTTTTGTTTTTGGCATGATTTAAGAGCTTTACTGTTCCTGCTTCTGTCTGTCAGGGTTGATGGATGAAGTACAGGCAGTCAAATTGATGATTCTTTGGCATCAGAAATTCGAATAGCATTTGACACTCACTTGAACCCTCGTGAAGGAAAGCTTGTTTTGTTAAACTGGCCTTTACAAGAACTTTTTGCCATTTGGACCAGGGACGTTTGGTATTCTCTTGGATATGTATCTTTTGAGGCTTGTGCTGGCGTAATTCCTTCCAAGTATCTTGACGATTTTCTGGCTTTTTTGAAATTGTCAATCTCTTAAGCTGTGTATCTCTCCGACTGCTGCATCACTTGTTGCTTTCTGTTATTGGTCTTTCTTCCAAATAATCATCAGAATGCCATGCCTGCAACACTGTATTTCTTTACCACAGGGTGTAAGCACATACTTGCATAAGTTCTTTTTTGGCTGTGATCTTGTTCCTGATTGTTGCAAGCTCAGAAAAGAATCAGATAGTTGTATGTAGTCTTTTCTCTTGCCGGAGACTGTAACAGTTGTCTTCAGGTTACTGGAAGCAGGATTGCCTTCATACTAATGCAGTAAATCATTGTATACTGGGCTCCTACTTGACATTCATGTACATTGTTCTTGTCTTTCTACTGCTTTAGCCTCGTGTACTTCCATTCTAAACAAGATTATATCCAAGTGCGTTGGCTGGATGGCCTGGATAAGTTGAAATGTCGCTTCAGATGTTGGAAGCTCTAAACAATGCTCAATAATTCCTCAGTCCTACGTTTGGCATATAAAGGGTGTCTAATTCCTGATTAACTATCCTTGTAATCCTTCTTGTAGTTCCATCTGTTGCAAGGTCCAGGTGGCCATTGTTGTTCGATGTTCCTAAGTCATGCTCTGTGTGGCAGAGGATGAATACTAGTCTATCTTAACAATACAGAATTGCTTGCCGAGTGGTTTACCAGCAGTTGTACGATTAGCTAAGAACAGAAATACCCCTAGAACTGAGAAAATGGATATTGTTTTTGCTACGAGAAATTTTGTTCTAATTAAAACTGCAGTTCGTATATTTGTTTTTGAAACACTTTGCTGTCTTAGCATATTGTTTATTGTTGATATGCTAATAGTTAATCTGTTGGGGAAGGTTCTCTAGCAACTGCTCCCCGTCTTGATCTGGTGAGACATATGTGCACAGAATTAGTTGTATGGCTGCATTGTTAGTTATTTGTCAGCCTGCAAGCTGAATGATGTGGCACTTAAACAGTAACAAGATAATGGAAATATTTTATGTACAGTCCCAGATTGAACAAATTATATAAAGACACCTGTTTATTAGCTAAAGAAAAAGTGCATCAAGATATGATTGATTATGGACAGTCAGAACTTGTGACTGCTTGACGTGACGTACTTGAGATGACTTATCAGTTGAGGTGACTACTGCTGAAGTTTGATGGTTGTCTTTTTAATTAGGGAGAGAAACAGTGATGATTAGTTCAGGGGGTGGTTTTTATAATGCTGCAAGCAGATTTGATTCATTGAAATGATTGTTAGTGGACTGGTTATTGTGGATCTAGTAGATTCAAGGAAGGAGTAGAGATGAAAGCCTACTTTGTTAGTTATGAGATACAGTAGTGCAGACAATTCAAGTTCTTTTGAGAAAAGTTAGCTAAGTCAAACAGGATGCCTTACCATTTTGAAAATTACAGATGAAAGTAAGTGGTTAACTTGTGATTCTTGTTGCTTCTTCCTGGTTATATTTATGAGAGAATGTTGGTAGGGTATTACATTTTGTGTTCGCATCCTTCTCCTTTTAGTAGTAGACTGCATTTGTAGAACGACATTCTTAATATTCCTTCCTTATCTGTACTATCGGTGACTTACAATCTGTAGTGAATTTCTTCATCTTTAAATTAAACAGATATGTAATTGCAGTCATGATAATTTCTTATCATCTTCTGAGTATTCTTTTCAGTTGCTGTTAGGTGTCAACCGTTGCTTACCACCTTTTGAGACAAAAATGCTTGCAGTATTTAGCTCTCAGTTCTCTTTGTCATTGAATAGACATCTATGTATTAAATTTTCTCTTGTGGGTGAGATGTTTCATCTATTTCATTACTTTTCCGAACACGTTCTCAAATATGGAAGATCTCGTTGATAGATTTGATTATGTTGGTAGGAATTATCGTGTATTGTTTTAATGTGATTATGATGAGGAATATTTGCACATGCTTTGACATAATGCTGGCTGTTGTTTTGTCAGTTTTTCACAAGTTGTTTGCGATTTTCTGCTCATATTTTGTTTCATTTTATAAATTAAATTTGACCGACATTTATTCTTGTTTCATATTGCATTATCCATGGACGTTTGCCTTTCAAAATTTTTATTGATTAGATAGATTTACCTTATCTTCTGTTCCTTTCATGCATTTTATATTATTTTGGCAACCGTCATATTTACACCACTTATCATACAGACTTATAGTTAGGTTTTTCTGTAGGTCATGCTGGAAAGGGATACCCTGCGTCCACGTGGATTTGGGTTTATAACATTTTCAGATCGTCGGGCCATGGATGATGCGATCAGGGAGATGCATGGAAGGGAATTTGGTGACCGTATCATCTCTGTGAATAAGGCCCAACCTAAAATGGGAGGAGATGATTTAGATCATGGTTACAGGGGAGGCTACTCATCTAGTGGAAGGGGAAGCTATGGGGGAGGGGACAGATCTGGTGGACAAGATGAGTGCTTCAAGTGTGGGCGCCTGGGCCATTGGGCCCGAGATTGTCCTTCAGCTGGTGGTCGTGGCGGTGGTGCTGGTTCACTCTCCTCACGTTCAAGGTTTGGAGGTGCTGGTACCCGCGGCGATCGCTTTGGAGGGGAACGTGATCGATACATGGATGATCGTTATGATGGAGGACGCTTTGGTGATAGAGATCGTTTTGACAGTAGAGATAAATATGGGAGTCGTGATCGCTATGTCAATGACAGGTATTTATGGTAAAATAGCATTATACTTCATTCTTACTGTATGTAAAATAGCATGTTAATCCTCTTCTCTGCTTTTCTCGGGCTTCAGTTAGTTTGCAGTTTGGATTTGGGTGGGTAATAATGTGGGTAATATCAAACTCATATTGATATTTGATCTGGTATCGTGGCCATGTGAACTCTCTATTGCAGAAGAACCATCTAAATGCATCTTCATTGTATACTCACCTTCAAATCATATATGCTAAGTTGATTTCAACCACAAGTTCAGCGGTACTTAATTTATAGGATTATACAGGTATCCGCCTGCTGGAGATCGCTTTGCTGGCGATAGGTATGGTGGTTCAGATTATTATGCCCAAACTGGTTATGGTAAAGACCGAGGCTATACGAGGGAGGGCGGTCCGCGAGGAGGGGGTATTGATAGGTACGGAACTGGAGGACCACCAGTACGTCACGATAGGAGCTACAGGAGTAGGCCAGGTCCTTATGATCGCCCCAGTCGAGGAGGGCACCAATCCTCATTTGATCGTTACTGATTGCCAGATTGTTGATCAGTATCAAGGATATTGTAGTTGGATGCCCCAGTAGTTACTTGGTTTGGACTCCGCATATGTAGTAGGATTATGCAGGTTTTCTCCCCCCCTTCTCTTCTCCTAGTCCTAGTATTTATTAATTTTTATCTTTTGATCAATGACACTAAACCTGAGATTGGGCAGTCGGTATGGATAATTTGACTTGGTTTTTTACCTAAATAAGTTTTTTTTTTCATTGATGCATGTCCTCTTCTTTAGGGATACTTATAAATTCATCAATTCAGTAAGAAAATTGTAGTAAATCAATGTAGGATCCACTCTACTTGCACATGCAACAGTAAGGAAGAGTATGAGCTGTGCATGAACAAGTTTCCATGCTTGGTTAGGCACGGGATAAATCATTAATTTCAAGAGAGAACAGTATTCTTTTCGACTAAAGAGTCAAGTTCGTGTTGAAAAGGAAGCCCCTGTGGTGCGGAGTAGTGTGAACGGTTGGATATTGGGGATTTTTTTTTTTCAAATATAAAGGAGGCGTGAAAGCCAAAGAGGAAATTACAAAGCCGCCCTGTTAGGAGGGTCAAAACGTGGGGCAACGTGTACAAGGAGCAGTCGAGCCTATCTTAGTAGCTAGGGTAAAGTGTTTTAGCAGAACATGTCAAGGAAGGAGATGAGCGATTGATGGTGGGGTTCTGGGATTGCAATTGAGATCCTCTGTATCTATTATGATATATTTATTCTGTTCCACGCGATCTTAACTATATAAATATGTGAGATCTATAACACTGTAGTGGGTATAGAGAATCTAGCTTCTTAGAATTGGGCAAAAATATGGGATATGGTGGGATTGGACATCTGGAAGATAGTAAGACGACTAGTGATGGCAATTTTAGTTCGGTCTGGTTTGAATTAATGGGTTTAGTTTACAACCTGGGCTGGCTTGGTCTAAAGTTTAAATATGTTTGTTTAATGTTTTTAAAATGTTTATTTTAAAACTAATAAATTAATCTCAGTTAGTTTAGGGTTTGGGTAATGATATCACGAAATTTAGGTCCTGTTTAGTAATTAATAATAAAGAGGTGACTAATTTTAGTTATTTGGCTATTGGCCGTAAGGTAGAATGGAATAAGATATTGTTTGTCTTGATTCTTATGATAATATTATTATTAAAATTATCGATTTTTATATTAAAATTTAATAATTATTTTATTTTTGTTTCATTGATATTTTTATTTTTCAATAAAAATTATTTATTATTATTTAAAAATTAATAATTTTATAAATTATAAAAAAATTTGATTGATTATTTATAAAATATGAAATATTTTAATTAATCATTTACAAACTAAAATTATATAATAATTAAACATGAGTGGAAATTTTTTCATTATTATTTTAATTATTAATACCAAATATTAGCATAATTATTAATTTTGTTAAATAATATACCAACACACATAATAAGCAATTTTATTCTTATTTCGAACTCTACTTTTTGTTTTCATTCTTATTTTTTATTTTGATTATTTTTAGATTTTCACAAGAAATATCACAAATTTTCTGAATTTAGACCCGAGAATAACAATAATAATAATACTCAATATAAATATAGTTGAAGTATAGAATTTAAGAAAATTTAGTAATACACAACCTTATCTTTAATTACTAGTAAAGAGACTGTTTATAAATTGACCTAATTATGTAAATCTCCAATAATTGTTTTCTTATTATGCTTTTGATTAGCCATGGTTCTTTGGTATGGTTTAAGTTGAGGATTTTTATAGTTAATTTTGTATTTAAAATATAAAATTTTTTAAATTTAAACTCAAATTTTGATATATAATTTATTTAATATCAAAATTAGTATTATGTGGAAAAGAATTAGATTTTTTTTCGAGTTTTTGATTTTTTTAAATGTGAATCAAGTTAACGAAAGTTTTTTAATTTAAAGTTTGATTAAAATATAATTTTTTATTAATTAAGGACAAATTTAATATAAAATTTGTTTAATTTGTGCTCTATTTAAATTAAAATATTAATTTAAATTTAAGAAAATGAATATATCTATAAGGATTCCCCTTCTACAAGTTCTCTAGGTATCTGACACTCACATCTGAAAGGACTCGAAACACCAAGAGCCAAACATGCCTTTCTCCTTCTCTCCTCTCTCCCTCTCTCAGTGCGTGTATTTTGCATGTATGTGACATCATTGGGCGACGATCGCTCTCGGACTCCGACTACTAAATGTCGTACAAAGGCAAGGGCAAGGGCAAGGATGTCGACTCCGACAAGAGGAGTCGCTTCGGTGGTAGAGACGACGGCAAGTCCAACGGTGGCCCCAAGAGAAAGAACCGCGAGGTTCTTCAGTTCTTTGAGGACGAAGCTCAACCTGATGAGAGCGACAGCGATTTCAGTGATTTCGGTGAACATCATTTGATATAATCAGTGTTTTGACGCGCCTTCCTTTTCGATTTTTGGCTGTGCATTTTGCGTTATCGTTTGGGTTTGGCAGTTTTTTAGTGTTTTTGTTTTGAATGTGGTTTTTACGGGTTTGACTGGAAATGTAATTGTGTATATTTGCTTAACATTTTTAAACGTGGGTTTTGTGGTCAATGGAAGACTCTTTTTTTTGGGGAATTTGGGTGAGAGCTTGGGTTATTTGGAGTTGTTAGTCAATTTTTGGGGTTAAATTTGAGGGGCCTTGACTAGAGCTATTATGTGAATACGTTTTGCACGTTGATTCAAATTTTCACTTTGTGAACACGTTACATGATTCATGTCTTGTGATTGAGCTTCTTTAGTGTCATTTGGAGTAAACTTCATTGGTTTGACTCTGGGTATTTAATGAGGTTTTTTTTTCTGATATTATTAATTCGGGGATTTTGAGTAGGTTGGCATGTAGGCATACGCTTTGTGCTGGTGAATTGCATGCTATACTTGCCATGGAATTAGAAAATCCACATTCATTTTGCATCTTTGTAAACAGATTCTATGGAAGAAGATTTTGACACAGACCTGAAGGTCATGAAAGACCCTGCTAAAGTGCCGAAACTCCCTTTTGTTCCCAAAGAGGAACAAATAGATGAAGAATTTGATAAGATGATGGAAGAACGCTATAGGGCTGATTCTGCATTTGTTACGTATGAGGAAGATGGTTATGACAATAAAAGATCGATTGACAGAAATTTGATTCTGCCTTCTGTTAAGGAACCAATTATCTGGAAAGTCAAGTGCATGGTATCTTGTTTATTACTTGTAATTAATTTTGTGATATTATGTCCTTCACGTGCATTTCCTTGTTCTCTTTTTTTTTTCTGAAACTCCTCGATGATAGGTTGGACGGGAGAGGCATTCAGCTTTCTGTCTTATGCAGAAGTTTGTGGATCTGAAATCTCTGGGAAACAAATTACACATAATTTCTGCATTCTCTGTCGACCATGTAAAGGGTTTTATTTACATAGAGGCTAACAAGGAATGTGATGTTCTTGAGGTAACTTGTCATCTGAACTGCGTGAAAAAACTAAACCCTTTTTTTTTTTTCATTTCCAGTGATACTTCATTTCTCCAATGCCCAGTTGCGCTGAATAGTTGGTTTGGATATTTCTTCTTATGGATTATTTGTAGCTTGTAGCACTGACATTTCGATGATTTTTCCAAACCCTTTAAATTCAGGCGTGCAAAGGTCTATCTAGCATATACTATACCAGGTTGGCACCTCTTCCAAAAAATGAAGTTTGTCATCTGCTGTCTGTCCAACCTAAACATAACGAAGTTGAAGTGGGCACATGGGTCCGTGTGAAGAATGGGAAATATAAGGGGGACCTGGGACAGGTACCGAAGCCTGCTCAGTTGGCTGGGATTTTTTTAGAAGTTCTAAATGATTTCTTCAATTTTCTGTTGTAGATTGTTTCTATTAACGCACGGAGAAGAGCAACTGTGAAGCTTATTCCAAGAATTGATCTACAAACATTGGCACAAAAATTTGTAAGCATCTGTCCTAAACACTAAAAAGTTGCAGATCCCAATTCCGTGCAGGGTCCAAGTTCTCTGATCTATAGTGTGCCTCTTTTCAAGTTCTTGAATCATTCCTTCATGTCATTTAAAATGATTTTTCATGGGGGTTAACCAGTCTTTTGCATGATATCCCACTGAGTAATCTTATTTAGTGTAGTAATCTGGATTGAGTTGATGTTTTTGTCGTATTTAAAAATTAAAATGTTTTGTGCTGATTTTTTTATTTACTCACTTGATTCTTCTCTACGTTGCACTTTCCTAGGGATTAGAGGTTTTAGTGCAAGTGAAAATAGATCCATGACAAAAATGTACTGACTAGGATCTTATGCTTACTCACACCTGCATGAAATCTGTTTCAATACAGCTGCAATCAGAAAGTTCCCCCTCGTTTGTGGATTTCATTTTACGTTCAGAAAGGTTTAAAATGAAAACTTATCCAAGTATCTTCATTTAGCAGAAAACTGATGAGGTTTTATGCGCAGAAGTTTTGGAACTTCTCATGTATTCATGGAGAATATGTTCTTAGGGTAGCAATATGTGCTCTTCCAAATATTGATGGAGACATGCATCGAAAGAGAAATTGCTTTCAGTATGCTCAACAATGCATGTAGATTGATGCATCCTATCCCTTTGAATCTGGCTTGGCTTATCTTAGTTTAGTGGCCTGGGGTAAAAAATTACTGTTGCTCTTTCAGATTGTTTTGTGGGTCTTGTGGTGACTTGACTTTGGTTTATCATGTAGTAGGGTGTTTAACTTTCTTTTTCCATATCTGATGAAAAGATATAATTCATAAAGAGTTAACTTTATATGTGTTGTGCATTATTATATTCTTCTGGAATTTTGGTGTCCTTTTTGGATTCCGCCACTTTATTGAAACCTAATACTTCACAGCTCAGTAATACTTCATAGCTAGTGAAAGTTTGTTTAGGAAATCCCTTAAACCTTTTTTTATTTCTTTGTGATATTGCTTCCTCCAAGAAATTGACTTTGCAAATGGTTCTTCTATTGAGTCTCTTGAATAATTTATATTTCACCTTTACAGGGTGGGGGAGTTGCTCTGAAGAACACTGCTTCACCTGCTCCAAGATTGATTAGCTCAAGTGAACTAGGGTAATGTGAAAATCCTTCATTTTATAGTTAGTTTTCTCAAATGTTATTGCATGTGACACGCATTGTATTTTTTTCTTTTTGAAGGGAGTTTCGGCCTCTTATTCAAATCAGACGTGATCGTGATACAGGGATGGTTTTTGAGGTTCTTGATGGTCTGATGCTTAAGGATGGATTTCTGTATAAAAAAGTATTTTTAGATTCCTTGAGCTGCTGGGGTGTTATGCCTTCAGAAGATGAGCTGATGAAGTTCAAGCCTTTGGAAAATAACGAATCTGATAATCTGGAGTGGCTTACACAACTTTATGGTAGGTCAAAGAAGAAAAAGATAATTACAAATGAAAAATGCGGTGAGAAGGGAGAGAGTTCAAGTTCTGGCTTAAAATTTGAACTTTTTGATCTTGTGTGCTTTGGGTAAGTTCTCTACTAGTTGATAATCCTTTGCCCTATTATTGTGCATATTGATATCCTTGCCTTGTGTAATCTCAACTGCAGCCGCAAGGATTATGGTCTCATTGTAAGCATGGAGAAGGATGACTCTTACAAAGTGAGAAATCTAGATTTGCTCTCTAGCTGTCAACTTGTTTTATGATGGGTTATTGGAATTTTCTGACTCTTCTGGTGGTGTCTGTTCTTTATGTCCTAGATTCTAAAAGAGGGAACAGAAGCACCTGTTACTGTGACTCTTAGTCAGAGAGAACTTAAAATTGGTCCTTCTGATATGAAATTTACTGCTTTGGACCATCACAGGAAAACCGTATCTATCAATGACACTGTCAAGGTTTTGGAAGGTTCATTGAAGGTAGGTTGCTGATTCCACCTTCCTTCCTTGCTAAATGTGAAATAGTTGTGAGTGTAAAGGATATAGCAAAAGCAACTTTCTCATTACAGGATAGGCAAGGAGTTGTTAAGCAAATCTACAGAGGAACTATTTTCATATATGATGAGAATGAAACTGAGAACGGTGGTTATTTCTGCTCTAAAGCTCAAATGTGTGAGAAAATCAAACTTCCTTTTGATACATGTGGTGAAAAGGTACATGAGAAAAGCTTAATATATTTCTGTGCTTCTCTTTTCCCTTTATTTGTGTTTTGATATTCTGAATGATGTTTTATCCATGTTTTCAGGGTGCTGAATCAGGCTTTGCAAGTTTTGAAGATTTTTCATCCTCTCCCAAATCCCCTCTATCTCCTAAAAGGACATGGCAAGCTAGAGATACTAAAAGTGATTGTATGCCCAAAAAAGCTTAAATTTCTCCATGCTTCATCTTGGATTCTTTGTGCATTCCTTTCAGTAGGTTTGTTATTTTATGGCAGTCAATACTGGGGACAAGGACGGGATATTCTCCATTGGTCAAACATTGAGGATTAGAGTTGGACCTTTGAAGGGGTACATATGTCGTGTTTTGGCTGTGCGGCGTTCTGATGTCACCGTGAAGCTGGATTCTAAACAGAAAGTTCTTACAGGTTTGTTGATGGATTGCACTCTTTTGTTTAATGATAATGAGTCTGTCAGCTTTATACCATTGGTTATTGATGTTCCTGCAGTTAAGTGTGAACATCTTTCTGAGCTTCGTGCAAAGACCTCTGGCATGCCTTTGAAGTAAGTATTCTATGACTCATTTTCTCTGTTTGTTATTTAGTTCTTTTCACATATTTTATCAACTGATGCTTTCATGTGGTATGTCTTTTCACCTCAAAGTGAAGAGTCAAGGTCCAGTTCTTTCAAACCATTTGATGTAACTGGGACTGAGGGGGCTTCTACAGGTGGGTGTTTAAGCATCCTCATAACATGCAAATATTTACTGAAACATACATGTAGTAAATTGGCTCTTCAATGAAGTCTGTATGGACTGCTTTGCTTTCATTAACTTTCTTGTCTAATGAATGTGCCTTCTACCATACGAATATAATAGTTGATTTCTTTCAGTCTAAATTATGGAAATTGAGACACTTTGTGCTTATCTCTTGTCTTGTTGAAGGATGGATGGATGGGGCAGGAACTTCAACTGACGGCAATCATTGGAATTCTGGAGGCATTTCTGCTGAAAGGTATTTCTTTTGGAAATATTTGCAGTTTAGATGTGTAAAAGAGGCCTGGGAACAAGACTGCATTTTGACTGGCAAAAGATAGCTCTCAGTTCAATTCACATACCATGTGGGTGGATAATTTTCCAGGGGAGCTAAGTGATTTGAGTGCTTTAGATGTATTTTTCTGTGAATGGCATGCCAAGTACTTTTGTATTAAAAGGATTAATTGTGATAGCGCTATTGACTGGAGAATAATGGTTGAATTTGCAGAATATTTGTGCTTATTGCCATGTTTTATATACATATTTATTTATTTGTATGTGTTGATTACTTTATCAACTTCTGCAATAGTAAGATATTGCATGTCATCTGAAGATTGGGAAGAAAGGAAACCAGAGAGGAGCTTCTAGTAGCTTCCTTGATAATATGGGTTTGATGCCCTAATTGTATGTTCATCTGTTGGAAAGGGTATTAGTGATTGGCAGATAATATGGGTCATCTGAAGTTATGTATGTATTCGTGTATTTTCGTCTGTTTGAAAGGGTATTAGTGGTGGGAAGATTGTAATTTCACATCCACTTATTAATCAAAAAATTTAATTTCTCAAAAAAAAAAAAAGAGATTACATGTCATGTCATTGAAAAAACAAGTTAATTAAGGAATTTCTCACACACTTCTCCAATACGTTATGTGATGAGGAATGCTTATTTAGGAGAGTTTAGAATGAATGCTTTTGAGAATATGGTCTCATTAGTTATTTGAATTTTGTTGAGTATTTATGTTGTGTCCAAAGGGAACTGAGTTAAAATAAAATGGAGGGAAGATGAATACTGTACAAACTATGTTGCTGTAGAAATAATCTTTGACAAATGAAACAAAAGAAATAGACTTTGAATACTAATTTCTTGGTTTGCTAGGACGTTGTTTGGTTAATAGCTCAATCACAGTTCCTATTTATGCATGTGAATAATTAAAAAATCTTTAGGTGGTTTTTCTTTTGGCCTTATGTTTTCATCGTCTTTTATTAACATAACGTCTAATACTAATTTAATAACTGTGATTTTGTTGCAGGAACTCTTGGTCAAGTTTTTCTGCATCAGGATTCAAGGTTGATTTCGAGACTTTCTTTAAGCATGCTTCCTATTTGCCTCATTTTGGCTAAATGCATATGAAACAGCTTCTGAATTCCAAATTTCTGTAGGTTGAATCTGATACTGCAAATCAATCATGTCTACCAGTTGATGGCCTAAGGGCAGGTATCTAAGTTGGTTTTTAGCTGCCAAAAACCTTCCTTCCGATATTATGATTCCAATGTTTATCTGTTTTTTATCAGAAGATACTGCTTGGGAAAGGAATGGGACTTTAAATCAGAATTCATCTTGGGATGCAACTGCAGCAGCTAGTAAAGCTGTTGGCAGTGAAGTTGATGGTTGGGGTGGGAAGGAAGACTCATGGAACAAGGCTGTTACTAATGTTGGTTCTAGCATTTCTTCAGATGGATGGGGTAAAGCAGTTTTGCAAAGTGAAGATTTGGCTGGCTCTACTAGAGATTCTGGTGGCAGCTGGGGTCAAACAAAACTCAAAGGTACTAGTTCTACACTTGATAGTTCAACTGCTTGGGACAAGGAAATGGACATTACTAAAAACACAACCAACAGTTGGGATAATGTGGCTCCTGAGAAGCCCAATGCATGGGGCAAGGGTAAAAGTGTAGCTGAAGCTGAATCATCTGAGAAGAATAAGGTCTCCACTGCTGGTGAAGACTGCTGGAATAACAAAGGTATTGGATGGAATCAACAGAAGCCAGCAGATCAAGGCACTTGGGGAAAAGCTGCAGAAGCCCAAGACAAGGGTGCTGTTAGAGAAGATTCTTGGTCTAAAGCTGCCAGAAAATGGGGAAGTGGAGATAGTTCAAGTGGAAATAAAGCAGAATGGAAAAGTCCTAGTTCTGCTGGTGGAAAACAGATGCAGGATTTGGGTGATGCTGGAAGTCGATCACCAAATTGGGATAATGTGAAGGGTTCCTGTGAAGATGGTAATGGCTGGAATACTAGTGGATTTAGTAGGCAGAACAGGACTGATAGTTGGAATAATTCAAAGCCCTTTGATGCTGATGGTAAATCTTGGGGTAAAAAAGAGAGAGAGCCCTCCTGGGAAGGAAAAGGAGGATCTTCTAGGGGTAAACAAGAGGGAGGCTCTGCCTGGAATAACCAAGACAAAGATTCTGGGTCTGATGAAACCAGTGGTGTAGGTGGTTGGGGAGGTGGAAGTCAGGTTGGCCAAGAAAGGACCTTTAACATGGGTCAGTCTGCTGGTTGGAATAATGAGGATAAAGAAAAGTATGTTAAAGCTGATGGAGAATCATCAGGAAATCCATCTGGTTGGGGAATTGACCAGTCAGGTGGTTGGGGTAAACCCAAAATTCTTGATAAAGGTGGAGAAGATGGTTGGAACTCCAAATGGAACAACAAATCTGCCCGAAATGAAGAAACAACTGGAGGCTGGGGTGCAGGCAGCAACTGGAGCACAAGGCAAGGTTCAACAGATGACAGTGTCATGGGATGGATTGGCAGGGCGGTTTCAAAGGAGTCTGATTTAGGGGATACTGCAGAAGCAGGTGGAAATTATGATTCTTCCTGGGGAAAAGAGTGTCAGTGGAATTCTGGATCTAATTCATGCCAAAATTCAAGCTGGGGTAAGAGCAACAGTTGGAGATCCGGACCTAGTGATACAAATAGGGATTCTTCTTTAGTCAGCAGTGATGGAGATCAAGCCAAGACTTATGATGACAGGGAAGGTGGCGGAAGGTGGCAGGGTGGTTTTGCAAGAGGTAGGGATAATTCAGACAGAGGATATAGGGGTCGAGGTAACAGAGGGAGTTTTGGAGGCAGAGGGGACAGAGGAGGCTATGGAGGTAGAGGGGACTACGAAGGCAGAGGCAGGTCTGACAGAGGGAGATTTTCAGGACGAGGTAATTCAGAAGGAGGAAGATTTGGAGGTAGAGGTGGAGGATATGGTGGTAGAGGTCGTGGAAGGTGGGTTCAAAGTAACAACTGCAATGAGACTAATAATTCTGATGAAGGGCAGGCCTCTGACTGGAAGAAAAATGGTGGAGGCTGGAAGAGTAATGATGATGGAGGCTGGATGAGTAATGATGGTGGAGGCTGGAAGAGTAATGATGATGGAGGCTGGAGGAGTAATGATGGTGGAGGCTGGAAGAGTAATGACGGTGGACGATGGAAAGGGAATGATGTTGGAGGCGGTTCTAGCCAGAGAGACGGCAATGAAGGGAAATGGAAGAGTTGGAATTCTGGAAGCATTGAGCCTAGCAATCATGCTAAAGATGGGAGCAATGAAGGATCAAGCTGGAACCGTCCATCAAGGGCTGATGATGGTGGAGGCTGGAAGAGTAATAACGGTGGACGATGCAAAGGGAATGATGTTGTAGGCAGTTCTAGCCAGAGAGAAGATAATGACGGGAAATGGAAGAGTTGGAATTCTGGAAGCACTGAGCCTAGCAATCACGCTAAAGACGGGAGCAATGAAGGATCAAGCTGGAACCATTCATCAAGAGCTGATGGTGGTGGAGGCTGGAAGAGTAATGATGGTGAACGATGGAAAGGAAATGATGTTGGAGGCAGTTCTAGCCAGAGAGAAGGCAATGAAGGGAAATGGAAGAGTTGGAATTCTGGAAGCACTGAGCCTAGCAATAACGCTAAAGATGGGAGCAATGTAGGATCAAGCTGGAACAATTCATCAAGAGCTGATGCTGGTGACAACGGTGGCAAAGGATGGAAAAGTGATGATTGTGGAGGCAGATCAAACCAAAGCGATGTTAATAAGGAACAATGGAAGAGCTGGGATTCTACAAGTCTTGAGCACAACCACAGTAGTGGCTGGAACAGTCAGGGATCTGGCTGGAATAAGTCAGCAAGAGCAGAAGCTGGTGACAATGGTGGAAGTAGTGGTGGAGGATGGAAAAATAAAGATTGTGGAGGCAATTCGAACCAAAGAGATGGTAAAAATGGGCAATCAAAGAGCTGGAATTCTGCAGGTTTTGATCCGAGCAACCAAAGTAGTGGTTGGAACAGTCAGGGTGGTTCGTGTTGGAACCAGTCAGTTACAGTAAAGGCTGGTAATAATGATGGAACTGGCTGTGGCTGGACCATGGGAAATTTGTCAGGCATTGAACCCACTTCTAATCGGGGAAATAACTGGAAGTCATCCCACTCTACTGGTGAGGGTCAGTGGTCAGCCTGGAAGCAGTCAAGCAATGAACCAAAGGATTCTAATGATTCTAGTGATGGATGGAAGAACGTACAAAGCAGTGCATGGATTGGCCAGGGGACAGAATGGAAGAAAGATTCAGGAGATGCAGCCACCACTGGAAACGAAGCGAAAATGTGTAATCAATCTAGTGATGACGGTGAAGGTCAATCGTCAACGTGGAATGAATCGAAGGATTCAAAAGGAGGCAATGCAGATGCCGAGCCAAACGACTCGTGGGGTAAAGCACCAGCAGGTTCTTGGTCAAAGGATGGATCCAGCAAAGGAGGGTGGTAACTAATGGTTCATGGAGCTCTATTATACATTTATCAGATATGTCTAAACGTTGTCTTTGTGGAACACTACTATTCTAGCTTTTGAAGCCCAGACATTTCGTGATCTAGATATGCTGGATCAACTCTCTTGAAACATGAATGGGGGCGCATGTACAGAATGTTTCAACTGGGATTAGTTTGCTTATTCCCTGGATATGTGTTTAAAAAACTAGCACAATGGTTAATTATATCTTTCTAGTTTCTCGACTTCATAGCTATTATTGCTAGCTTGATTTATAAAAATAAAAAATCTATCCTCACCATGATTCGTGGCCTTGGATGCGGTTGTGCTGGGCTAGATCCAAGAAGCCTGATTGGTCCAAAAAGAAGTTTTATGTTTGTTGTTGTTGTTGGTACTGCTGTTTGTTTCTTTTTTTTGTCTAAATTTGAGAGTATGATTTGCTGAATATAAGTCGAGTTCATTCTGTACTCACCATGATTTGTGGCCCTTGGATGCTAATTGCGCTGCGAATTAGGCCTCGGGTTTAAAATAATGTCATTTTTTTTTCCTTTTTTTTTAATCTCTGAAGTCGGAGTTTGATTGATTTGTGGCCCTTGGATGCTAATTATGCTGCGAATTAAGGCTCAGGTTTAAAATAATGTCGTTTTTCAAAAAAAATTTCCCTCTTTTCTTTTATCTCTGAAGTCGGAGTTTGATTCAAGAATTTAGATTTAGTTTGGTTTGTTGATTTTAAGTCGAATTTTTTTAAAGTAGGGATGTCAACAAAAATTGTTAGGCAATGATCATTACTGCCAACTCTTAACAATGTAAGGCCGTCTTAGCTCAGCTGGTAGAGCGCATGGCTTTTAACCATGTGGTCGTGGGTTCGATTCCCACAGACGGCGAATGCTGCCTCTTTTTCTAACTAATTTTTGTTTTAAATTTCCTACCATAATGAAGTTTTTAACCACATTTAAATGTCATTTTGACGTACCTCTCATTCTAGGTCTGTCTACAGTTTCTCTCCCACCTAGGAACATCGGCGACGATTCTCCCTCTGTTCATCGATTACTAGATGGCGGAAGATGAAGAAATGAGAATCATATTCTAGCACTGTAGGTACGACAGATGAGTGATAAACTAGTGATGTGTGCCTATTTTTAAGATTGCAGTAAGAAGATGTTTGAAACTAGTTTCTGGTTTGCTTAATGTCTGAGCCAAAGTTGAATCAGCTTCGATGAATTTTAAGCTCTTTATTCAGTCAATATTCTATTCTCAGTTCTAGATCTGCGATATAATATCTTGTGATTGTGATTTCTTTCTATTTTTCTTACTAATATGAGTTCGTAATGTTCGATGTACCGGTGAGAAATTTTAGGTGCAGATGGAATTAATTACATCAATTTATTTATTTGTATTGCCACAGTTCCAACCTAGAACTGCGATAATTTTTCTCTCTTGTAGTTTCCTTTCTTTGAAGGGGACATCGAGTTAAAATTGCAATTGATGTGGAAAGAACTCTTTTTTTTGATCGCGGTATAATTGTTCTTGTTATGAGTTTCCTACCACATTAGGTCGGTTTATGATCATCTTTCTGAAACTTGTCATTGTTAATCTCCCATCATTGTTCAGTAATACAATTTTGGAAGTATTTTTATTTCGTTTGTCATTGTCATCTCTGATTTATTGTATTTTTTATTATTAACCAAGCAAACAAGTAGGTCTTGTAGCATTTTCACTCTTTTATTAATATTTGTGTTTATTCGCTTGGAATCTTGTACTTAAGGTGAGTTTCAAATGTATCATGATCAACGCTTCCAGTTAATAGTTACTTTTTTATTTAAAATTTTGAACGTTGCATCTGTGGGAATCATAAATAAGAATGTTGACGTGAGATATAAGATGCAAAGTTTTAGAAGTTTTTGTGGTAATTTATTAATAATTTATAATTCATGATTAACGTCGGTTCCAAATTGATTGCTATTCGTTTAAAATAAAATTTGAGGTAGTAAAAAAGGAATAATAGTTTCAAAAGAAAACAAGGAAGATGATATTCCAGCAGGACACCCAAGGTTGAATTATTCAAGAATCTTCAGATCTATGCTTATTTTTAATTTCCCAAAGCATTTTTTCGCTTACTACTCTCAGTCGAATTTGTATTACGTATTTTTTAGTACGTGTAATGGCTTTTATTTATAATACGATGATAAGTGTTATATAATCTAATAATATATTTTGTATAATGCAGTGATATTTTTGGTACATGCAGAAGTGTAATGAAGATGAGTAATGAAATGGAGAACAAGAAGAGTCATTTAGATATGACAATATCACATAGTCCGGTGGAGAACGTGGAGATAAATGTGGTACTTGAAACTAGAATAAAGTTTGAAAATTCTGTAAGTGACACGTGATTTGTGCCAAACTTGCGTAAGGTGTCATGGGTTTATGGTTGTTATAAGGGGAGGAAAGAAAGATGAGAGAGGGGACTTTAACAGAATGTTTGTTTGACGATTGGTTGAAGGTATTTAGACCATACGAGGTTTATGAGGCAACATCAAGTTGTGAATAGCCAAGCAAGACATGAATTGGACTTGAACGATATTAGTGAAGTAAGGTCATACAAAAATGTACAGATTGTTACTGTAGATGCAAATGAGTTGGAGAACACATCATTTTTACAGAAGGATTGTCTTAATCATATAGAAATCTTGAGATAAGTAAGGATAACAGATTTTTCCACAATTGATTGTGATGAGCAAGGGAGGTTTAGGAATGTTTTTGGGCAGATATGAAAAGTCAAGCGACTTATAACATTTGACACCACTTATCCCGGGAACAAACATCAAGTGTCCCTTTCTCTACTTATTGGTGTTAGGCAGTCTATATTACTTGGTTGTGCACTATTAGGCAATGAGACGATTGATAGTTTTTGTTGGCTTTTTTGTACATGATTGAGGTGCATGAGTGTCTAAGTTGTCTAACGTTATAATTACAAATGCATGTAGTATAAGTAACGCCATCGAACTAGTATTCCCTGTGGAAGACATAGACTATGTTTGTGGCATATATTTTAGAAAGTTCCCAAAAAGTTTAGTGCTCATAAGAGTTATAAAAAGTTGATAAGAGCAAAACTTGGACTAAGGGGAATAGCGAGTTGTAGATGAGATGAATGAAAGATGCAATGTTGTCGAGCTATATATAGTTACAATGATATTGAAGAGAAATATAAATGTGGATTGCATTTTATTTAATCAAGAGGTATATATATTGTATGATTTGTTAATGTTTTGTACTTTGTCATAAATATTTTGATTAAACAATGTATGAAAGTATCCTATCAAATCTAATGTGGTGATTTAATATTCTAGTCAAAAAGTATTCACTTTAATTGAAATTTTGATGAATTTAATTTTAAGTCGACTATTTCTAAATGTCAACTCTATATCAATGTTTTAAAAATTAAACCAGTTTGACTGGTTTAAAAAGTGAAAGCTTTGAATTAACTAATTTTTCGATTCGGTTTTTAATTTTTTAATTTAATTTAGTTTAATAATTTTTGTTAGTAAAAAACTGATCAATTTATTAATTAATAGAATAATTTTTGTAAATTAATTAGTTTTATAAATTAAAATAAATAAATAAATTAGTATTTTACATTCTCTTTTTTATTTAAAATTTAAATTTTTCGATAAGTAAAGATAATATTTTTTAATCATTTTTAACTTCTTTGGATTTTGAAATTGTAATTATGTAACTTTTCTTTTAAGATTACAAGAGAATATTATCGAGGAATCTACAATAAGAGGTTAAGGACGATAAGGACAGTTTGGCCATTTTCATGGTCCCTGAGACATGCCATGTTAAATTATTGGCGTTCTGATACCCATACATGATACCGACTCTTCGTTGTCATGGACATTAGTGTTCGACTAGAAAGCCAATAAAAAGTAACCGGCGTGACTAGCCATCTCGTAGACCCCATTAATCTCCTCTAAGAAACTTCATTTTTATTATATATATATACTCTACAGTATTTAAAACCCACTTAAAAACCTAACTCGGTACTTCATCTTTTTCTCTTTGCTCTATTTAGTATAAAATAATAAATTTAAAAATATTTAATTTAATAAATAATTTTTTAAAATTTGTATAAATTAGGTTAAAATATTGGTAACATTGGTACAAATTATGTCAAAATATTGGTATTGGTTATTTTTTTTTAAAACGGAAGAATCTGTAATTAGTATTTTTTGAATGCGCACTAGGTAAACTTTCGAATTGATGAAATAGTCTACAAATTACGTTAACTGGATATTTCGTACTAAGCAAGTCCTGTACGACATGCTTGATCGAGAGAGTGTAAGTGAGGAATTTAAACATATGACCTTTTGACTTCATACTTCTTACTCTACCAACTCGACCATTCCTTATTGATGATGTGATAACGTGATATTGATAGATATCTATATGATATTTAATATTCTGGTAAAAATGTTGTTATTTTTTTTGAATAAAATTCAAACATTGTTATTGCTGATGTGGCATTGATAGACGTTTATATGGTATTTAATAAAATACCTAACATAAGTAAAAATAATTCTTTGTCATGATATATATAAGTTTTAAAAAGTTAATTATTAAAATTAAACATTTCTAAAATTTTAAAACTAAATTAAAAATTTGATAGGCACGTATATGACGTTTGATAAACACATAACATCAGTTTTGGCCTTATTTATATAAGTTTTAAAAAATTAATTATTAAATTAAAATTTTAAATATTTTCATACGAAATTAAAAATTTTCAAAAGATTATAAGTTTTTAATTTGTTTTCTCTTAATTATATATATATGTATGTAGGTATATACATTTTGACTTAATATAATGAGAAAGTCATCCTCTTTTAATTTTCATTTCTATAATGAAGATGACAATAATTGAAAGGAGAATAAATCACCTTGGTTGGTGGTTGATTGTGTACAAAATTAGAATAATTGTAAGCGACAAAAAGATGGAGCTAGTAGAGATAGGTGGTGGCGTACCACTCCCGAATATCATTCCAAGCAAGTCGCCGTCACCAGCACCACTGGACCCTCCAACGCCGGTGTTGGTGCTGCCACCATCACCTGTCCCACCACCGTTGAATCCGTAGTTGGAAACACCATCTCCATCTTCCCTGATGAAAAAATTCAAAAGTAAAAATTCCTCCAATGAATGGAAAGGAAACGACAGTGGTGGTGATGTGATTTAAGAGAGAAAAAAAGATGCTCTCAAGTATAGATCACAAAACCAGAATTTATCCCTGAAACTTGTTCAGGTTCTTACTACCTTTTAGCACAAGAACCTTAATAGAAACCTAGAATTAAACTTCCAGAGGAATGAGCATCTCTAATCTAAACGATCAAGTGATGCTTCACTAATGCAAAAAGTAACGAATGAAATGTAGGTCAAATAACAATTTTACGTAATAATAAGAACAATTAAGTTAAAGTCTTGTTGATGCGTTAACTTATTCAATAGTATATAGCCTTATATTTAATTGATAGAAAGGCTATTCATGATCAGATAACAAATGGAGATAATATATTCAATAATAACAGTACTCAGTATAAATTCTATTAAGGTGCGAGCTTTGAAAAAATTTAGTAGTACGCAGCCTTATCCCTCTAATTAGTAGAGTCTTCCAAAAGGATAATATATTCAAAATGTTTATTATTTGAAATATTTAATTTAACATTCACATATTAATTAGTTATCACATAAGCGGAAAAAATCTTTTAATATGATTTATACAAATTTTAAGAAATATTCAATAATACCAATAAATATTATTTTAATAACATTAGACATAAATAACTATAAAAATCTATTTTAATATTTTATCAAATATTAAAATGTTAATCAAACTTTGACCTTTCCTATTCTTATCATTTTTAGGGGATCAGATCTCCTATTCCAGTTATAATATTTCTATCATATTTTTATTTACATATTTACGTGGACTCCATATGAATATATGGATGAGATTTAATAAAACACAATTAAATTTAATATGTGTTTTTAGAGGATTACAAATACAGTAATAATTGTCAGTTAAAGTGACAGGTAAGTCAGTTATGGTCATTAATTTTATATCTAATAAAAAAAAAATTAAATTCATCTCCAAAATTTTATCATTACTAAAATTTTTAAATGAAATATAAATTAATTAAGTTGTAATATAAAAGAGTACAAATTTTAAATTAATTTAATAAAAATAAAAGAATAAATTCTATTTTTTTAATTTTCAAATAGAAACAATACTATACCTGGGACTCCCAAAAACACCAACGTTCATAGTGAGTTGGTCGATCAACCGAGCAGACTCTGGCTCCACACTCGAAGCCTTGGCGTACTGATCACCTAATCCAACCCCAGACGGCACAAAAAACGCTCCGTTCACCATCAGGTCACCGTCTGTCCTCCAATTCCAACCCGCCCACTCGCTCTCCTCCGTATCCACTCGCTTTGTCACCTGCCCAATCACCAAAGAGTTGATTAAAATAATAATATAATTTCAAGTTCATTATAATTATTAGAACTCATTTGTAATCACACAAGCGAAAGGAGAAATGTTCTGGTGCTTACCTCCTTAGAGTTAGGATCAGGCGGTGCAGTGTACCGATTCCCTTGACTGTTGATTGTAGGGTTGGCGCTACCTCCGATAGCGTACATCTCCCAGTGCGTGAAATCATTGTTCACCACGTGTATGTACCCGTGTCTACACCGAGGCATACGCTGCACCAGCCCCACACCGAAGTGGTTAAATGCTATAGTCACCTGCATACCCGAGTCCAGCTCGTAACGGTCGTCGTGACCCAATAGCATCACCTCATTATGGTACGAAAAATAGCTATTGGATATCGTGATCCCCGTGGACCCCATTATAGCATCAATCAAACCATCCGTACAGTGGGACAACGAGCAGTGGTCTATCCATATTTTTGATGATGAAAAGATGGATATCCCATCACCGTCTGATCTTCCCCTATGCCCGACATGCGTCGGTGATGAGGCTATCAAAGTGTTCCCTGATGGCTTGCAATCATAGACCCGGATGTTGTGGATAATTACATGGGATATGTACTGAAGAGTTAAACAACCGTTACCGGTAATTTGAACCTTAGCGCCACGACCGTCAATTGTTTTGAAGCTGTTGATGATGAGTTCGTGTCGGAGCTTGATGAGCATGTCGGTGGAGAAGATTATCCAGAGGGGTTCTTCTTGGATAACGCCGTAACGGAGTGTGCCCGGAGTTGGGTTCGCCGGGTCGAGGTCGGAGGAGTCCGTCACGACGTAGATTGGACCGCCTTTGCCGCCGAGTGAACCTTGGCCGAACCCAACGGCGCAGTCGGCTAGCTGTTGGCGGTTCTCGGCCCAGTTCGGATCGCACCGCCAACAGTCGTCGATTGGGTTTCCGGTTTGACATTGGTACGGGTCTTGTAAGTCCAAAAGTTGTCTTCTTGATAGAGACACATTCACTCTCCTGTAAGGTGAAAAAATGGTCAGAGACCAAAGTAAAAGGTTTCTGTTTGGTTCAAACAACAATGTGAAACCAGAGACGATATAATTAATGTAGAACAGGGGAACATACATGGGTCAATGTCAAGAAACAGAGGAAACAGAGTGTACTCTGTTTGGTTGTGATAAAATAAATGTGGCTAAACCCTTTGAAAAGGCCAATCTATTTGAAAATGGAGATATGCATGTAGAAACAGAGGAAAAAGATTACTCTGTTTTGCCGGTGATACTTTAAAAAGTTTGATCTCTTTGAAAATTGTGAATTGAATGCATTAAACCCTCTGAAAAGCTTTTCTTTAGACGAGATTTTCATAGAAATCGTAATTGGGTAGGCAAAAAATGCAGAAACTTATGCCAAATGTGAGCTAATTCCTCATTGAAGTTAAAAGAAACTAAAAATTGGATAGACCAACATGCAAAACCTCGTAATTAGCACTACCCAGATGGAGTTTTGGTGCTACAAACAGAAATCACACTAAAACCTAAAATGTGAACAAACAATGTTGGAAGCCTAAAGCTTCCCCCATTAACAAAGCATAAACTAGCAATGGTTCATGAGTTGGGCTGAAAATGGCTTACCTCTGCACATCCAGAGCAACAGATTCAGGGTCGGGGTGTTGGTGAGGAAGGGTGAGATTAAAAGTGGAAGAACTAGAAGTGGTAATGAAGAAGGTGCAGAAACAAATGAAGAGAATGTGTATGCAAGTAAGCATCTTTGAAGCACCTTTGGCTTCTATGTGACAAACCAGGAAGGTGAAGTTTTTGGAGTGTGTTTCATATAATAAAAGAAAGATTAGCATAATACAACATAGTTAATAAAAGAAAGATTAGCATAATACAACATAGTGAATAATATTTTGAGTTACTTTCCACTAAAGTTTTTGACGTTCTCTCTTTAAATCATTTCAACAACAAGAAAGGAAGAAGAAGAAGAAAGCAAAGAAGTATAGAAATGGTGATAAGAGAAGGAGAGAGACCCTCTCTCCCTCCTCTCTATCTCTCTCTAAGTTCCTATATCAAACAGAGTCACTGACTCACATTCTTACCTTGCTTAATAATCATTCAAATACAGGGAACAAAAAAGGAAAATGAAGCCAAAAAGGTCAAATTTTGAAAGTTCTTATCCAATCTATGAACTGGTGTCCCCTTTACATTTAGTTCCTTCCTTTAGTTCTTCAAGATTCTTTGGGGATGGCTGCAAGTATCTATGTTAAGCTTTTTTTCTTAAAACCCTTTTCACTTTTGGCCTAGTTGAGATTATGGAGATTGGTTTTTACATTGATCATTGATCAAGATTTCAGCTTTTCAGTAATTTTTCTCTGCTCCGGTAAAGGAAGTAACCCATAGGTCAATGTTCCTATAAAGCAAACAATACTTAGCCCAGTGAAGGGTGATTTAAGTATAGTTAAAAGAAGCTCTTTTCACCTTTTTTTAATATTCAATTTAGGTAAAAAGTCCAAATTGTTGCTTCAACCTTCTTCTATGTGCATAAAGTTTTTAAGTTTTTACGGTGGAAATAGATAGTCTTGTTGTGGTTCAAGCACCGCACACTAATGTTCAAATGGCCTCTTATTTTAGACAAGTTATTGAAAATTGTAAGGTTTTACTTTCTAATCTTTCTAATGTTTCTTTAGTTTTTGTTAAATAAAGTTACTCGTTACCTTGTTAGAGTAACCTTATCTCTTTCTGACTGTAGTATTAGAGTGAGCAAGGCTCCTTCTGATTTCATAGATGTAATGTTGAATTTTATAAAAACTCTCTTTATCAATTAGGGATAAAGTATTATATTATTAGACCTCTCCGTATACCACTTATCAACAAAACTTTCAACGAGTTTATTATTATTATTGCATATAAGTTTTCAAACATTTATTTTTGTCAAATTAACGTAAAAGAATTTAAATTTTCTCTTCACGCCTCTATTTTCTCGGCATAATTAATTTGCACACTATATCTTATTAAAGTCAGTATGAAAATGGATTGAACCGAATTTAAGTTAAAAATAAAATGATATCGTTTTGACATAGTTAATTAAAATGATGTTATTTTAATTAATAGGTCCTTTAATTAATTAATTAGTGTTATATATATATATAATATAGTTATTATCTTTTGTAAAATTGCATCAAAAAAGGGGAAACAAAGGTAATATTTCTTTTATGTCTATTATTAACAACGTGAAGGAGTATAGTGATGATTAATGATTGAGGACAATGACTTGATAATTAATGGGTGTTACACATTTTCAATATCTGTAATTGTCAAGCAGATAATAATGTTGCTTCAGAGAAGAAATTGGCTATGGTTGAAAAAGTGTCACCCAAGTTGTGTCTTCAACTCATTTCCTCTCACAATAGGCCAAAAGTCATCAGAGTCTGCTTACCCACTTGAATTCACAAGTTATGAAATGAAGTTTTGTGGCTTATAATGTATTCAAGTATTGAAGAGCTTCAAGAATTAGAGGTCTTGATCTTATATTATGGCAAAAACACATCAAAAATCAATTAGATGGAATTTGTTATTTGATTTTAGACGACTCACTTATGGGCAGATAAAAGTGTTTAAGAGCACTTAGATTCACTTTTACCTCCTTACTTTTAGGGTTGCTAATTTTTTTTGTTGTTTTTTAGACCCTAAATTTGACAAGAGTTAGACTTTTTTTTTTTGAAAAACGGAAGAACCCGCAATCACTATCCTTTAGATATGTACTTCTAGATTGATGCAATAGCCTGCAATTCACGTTAACCGGGTATTTCGCACTAAGCAAGTCTTATATGACAGGTTTGATCGAGAAAGTGTAGGTAGAGGAATTCGAATATAGGATCTTTTGGCTTCATACCCTCCTCCTCTAACTTGACCATCCTCTAGGGGGCTCAAGAGTTAGACTTGACCGAGTTTAGAGTCAAAAGTAATATTTTAAAAATTGAATCGGTTCAATCAGTTTAATAGTGAAAACTTTGCATCGGTCAACTTTTCGAATAAATTTAGTTCAATAATTTTTGTTGTTAAAAATCGATCAGTTTATTAATTAATAGTTATGTTCATAAACTAATAAATTTTTATAAACTAAAATAAACAGAATAATTTTCATTTGATCGTCTTTTTTTAATAAACTTTAAAATTTTCGAAGAATAGGGATAATCTTCTTCAATTATTTTTCAAATTATTTATTTTTATTAAATCTTTAAATGATTTTATGACAGGCTAATACTGATTGAATATTTTAAACTTAAATCTCTTGTCTTAGCGGTTTAACTTTTGATCCAATTTTTAAAATATTGGTCAAAAGACACCATTTTTCGTAAGTTCTAATCATAAAATTACATTATTTTAGTCCTAACTAATTTGAATCATTCTCATATGAAAACCTAATTAATCCGAGTTCAGACTATTAATTTTGAGCCCGGTCGAAATTAAAATGTTTGCAAAGATTTTATCATATTTTATCATCTCATAAATATAATTTAGGGATCTATGAATATATCCATTTCATGTCAACGTAACTCTTTAATTTTCTACATAGGACCTTTTAGAGAGCTCCCATGTAGAAAGATTATTCTTGTCTTTGTTTATGTCTCAAGTTGGGACAAATTACTATAATTCGTCCCGTCTATGTACCAGTCGAGATTTTTCACAAATTTTGTGAATAGAGGCTCTTATTTTTATATTTGTTATTCCTTAATTCTAAATATATATACTTCTTTTTTAAAGAAAATGATTTGGTATACGTACCAGAACGGATAACATTTGAAACCTAATGAATATGAGTTCAAATTATTAATTTTGAGCACGTCCAAAATTAAAATGCCATCCCTAAATAATTTATCATTGTGACTTTAAATCAATTCACTTTATTAGCTACTTAATCAGTGTCATGCGAATACAATTGAGTTGAGAAATTTCATGCTGTCTAAAGTTTTGGTTACCACAATGATTCGTGTGAAGCTTATTCGTCTCCAACTTTTATGATGCCAATCAAATACATTTTATTTAATACCTATATATATATATATATGAAAAATGATTAAAAAATTTAACCGATTCAAACGATTCAATCATAAAAATCTTGAACCGTCTAATTTTTCGATTTAGTTTTCAAATCTTTTGTTTAATTTTCTTTAATAACTCTTGTTGTTAAAAAATAATCATTTTATTAATTAATCAGTCAATTATTATAAACTAATAAATTTTTATAAACTAAAATAAATTAATTAATTTTTATTAACAATTTATTTTTCAATTAAACTTAAAATTCTTTAATAGTAAGGAAATACATATTTTAAATTCTTTAATTTTATTCAATCTTTAGTCGATTTTATAGCGATCTAATTCTAATTAAACTTTCAACCTCTTGTCTTATCAATTTAACTTCTGATCTCATTTTTAAAACATTTTATAAGAGGGCGACCCTTACAAAATATACCAAATTCAGTTTTTCTCATAATATATTAATACAATTTGAAAATTAACAAATTTATGTAACATCAATCCACTAAAACTTTTTTCAGCACATGAGTCAAAGACATGCATAAGGCATCGTAGCTTTCTTCCACCCTAAGTTTTTTTGGCATTAATCGTTAGATAAAGACAAAATTGATAAAAAAAAAAAGCTTATCACATGAAAATTTCTTGGCCATGCGATAATAAAAACAAATCAATGAACCGAAAATTTGTTAAAAATTCAATAAAATCGGCTGTGGAAAAGGGAAATTTTCGAATAAAAACAAAGAAAAACGGCTGCTTTGTATAGTTTATATTCTTTGGTGGGATCATAAAACTACTTTGAGGTTTTGTCTTCTGGAATCTTTGGAAGAGGTCCTCAAGGCTTCGACTCGACCCCAAAGTTGATTCCACGGATAAAAGGGTTCTCGAGACTTTGTATACGGTGATGTGCAAATTGCAAAAGGTACTAGTGCTTTTCTTGGGCGATAGAGATACTAAAACATGAGGTGTAAAATGGAAATATTTTAAAATATGGTTTTTGTAAATCATTGAAAAGTGTTAACTCTATATAACAATTTATTATAATTATTTTAAATTATTAATTTAATTTAAATTTAATTAATTCAAGTTGAATTTAAGAGCTGAGTTGAATTATCGTATTAGTGATATTTAAATAATTCGAATATGATTTTCTCAGTACATGTAAACATTATTGTTGTTTCACGGAAATTTAGGAAAAAGGTTTTTTTTAAAATAAAATTTTTACTTTTTTTTACCCCAATAATAATAATAATATTCTATCACATGTGTAAACTTTAAAATTTATAAGTTTTTATATAATGATAATATTCCCCTTTTTAATTGTATCCCTTTAATTATATATAGTAATTGTTAATATTTTTCTCAAAATTTAACGTAGAAACCATATTACATTTCCTAATATTAACGGTCTTTTTATCAAAGTTCAAAAATAAGTTTTGAGTAGGAATGACAAGTCTTACTTGACATAATTTAATCTTACTCAAATTCAATGAATTCAGTATAAGTTAAAGTTATGGATTTCTAGTCTGATTTGATTTTTTTTTGAAAATTTTTTATTTAAAATCTGGTTGAGCTTAGGTTATTTTGTCCAACCTAATTTGAAGCTCGAAATTTTCATAAAATAATTAAAAAATATATTTAATCTAATTTAGCTTTGATTCAACTAAAAAAGTTTAGTTTAGCTTATATTCGAGTCCGACCTAACTTATTATCACGCCCTATAAAGAGTTGAAAACTTAAAAGTTAAGTTCATCTAAAAGAGATTGCAGATTATTAAAAAAAAAAGGTAGGAAGACCAACTTGGTAGTAATAAATGCTTTAAAATAAATAAGAACAATTTGTTAAGTTTAGCCGTCATCAATTCATCATCTTCTTTTCTTTTTGCTTAGTCAAAAAGCTATTTATTGATATAAGCATAAACTGAAAAAACAAAATTTAAAATGCAAATTGAACTTTGCTTTTTGGTCATTTTCTCTTTATCTTATTTCTTTTTATTGTCTTGTGTATGCTTGCATGGATTTAAGACTTTTGAACGTGGCTACAACTTATGTGTGGAAAAGAAATCTACTAAGCTATGATGCTAAAAAACACACTTTTATGTGTAGGCAGTGTTATCCAATCAAAAAGTATTATTGCATTTGAGATATCTTAAGTTGCAAACTGTCATGATTGGTTCTTTTCACTCTTTTCCTTACCCCACCCATCATTTTTCGTATTCTTAAAATCCAAAAAAAAAGATTACTAATTGTTTGAAAAAAAAAGTGTAATATGTATCGGCACCTTAGTTACGTATTTTGGATTGGACGTGAAAGGACAATAAAGGAAGAAATACAGAAAATACCTTATTTCGGTACCATAATTTCAAATAAGCTTTTCGAAGTTGAAACGAGCGCGAATTCACCACCATCTTCACAGGAACTGGTCATCGAAATGTGATCGATATCTTTCTACAGTTTTCTCAAAACTTAAGTTCTTTTAATGAGTCAGAGAATGCTTATGCTTATGAATGATATAAGTAATTGCAGGAGACCTTAACCTTTATATATAACTTCCATATCGAGCTTCCCCATCACAAGTCCGATATAGGTTTGATCTACACTAATCGAGATCTATTTTCTGCCCAAACGTCGACCTATTAATTTAGATTATTTATTGGATCACTTTATTATCTTTATCCGGATTAAATTACATAATTTAACCAATAATTTATTAAAAAACCAAAAATACAATTAAATATTGTCCAACTTTATAGGAAAGGACAAAATTATCCAACAAGAAGTAAAGTTAACAACGTATTGGATTTAATTTATAAGCTAAATCTGATTGAATAATTTTTTGAAAAAATATTGAATTAAATCAAATTCATATTATCATTACTAAGAAAACATGACACAAAAATAATCAACTAAAATATCTTCAATTTTAAAATGGAGGAAATAGTTTATTATCAATGTTTTAAAAATCGGATCAGAAGTTAAACTGGTAAAACAGAATGTTTAAGGTTTAAAAGGTTCAACTTATATTAGATTGTCATAAAACAGATTAAAGAATAAATAAACTTAAAAATTTTTAAATATGATTAAAGAAGATTATCTTTACTCATCGAAAATTTTAAAATTTAATAAAAAAACTATTACTACTGTTCAATTTTTAACAATAACGATTATTAATATAAATCGAACCAAAAAATTAAAACATAACAGAAAATTTAACTGCTTCAACATTTTCACAATTATACTGACCAAACTAATTAAATTTTTTAATCATTTTTTATTATGAGTTATTATTGACCGAAAAGTCTAGTAGAAAATCCCTTATTTTACGTATAAAACATAATATAAAACAACAAATAACTAATCTACGTTATGTTAAGAACACAAGAGGGTGTGAAATCAGCTTAGACTAGGGAAAGAGTAACATGGGGAGGTTAGTGATAAATCTACGTGTATTTTTGTCTCTAAACCAAGAAAGGCTTGGATTCATTGCCTCTGTTTAGAGAAAGTTGGAACTCAAACATCACATAAAGATGAGAAGTAAATGAAAAAGTGAGTGAAAGTGATCTCAAACGTGTTCATGGCTTTTTCTGTAAGTCGTTCAGAAGACGTGCGAACTAACAGAAATGTTTTGTAAGAGAAAGGGATACATATAGAAGCCATATACAGTTAAAAGGTGTCAGATTTTCTATATTAACTATCGTGTTTTTATTATATTTTATTAACTTTTATCAAATGTATAAATGAAATTTAATAAAATAGAATAAATAAAACAAAAGATTTAATAAATAGTTAAACAGTTTATGTAATTGAAATAATAAAATTGTTATTAGGATTAAAGACATAAAAAATTTTACAAAGATCTTAATTTTTAAACCGTTTGAATATGATCTTTTCAGTTTTTATTTTTTAAAATTTCTTACATTTTTATTAAAAAATAATGACATAATATATACAATATAAATATTATATGTTCATATTGAGTGTTGTCGTTGTAGTGTTATAATTTAGTTCTTAAACTCAACATGAATCAATTAAACTCGACATAAATTAATAATTTAAAATATTTATAATAAATTAATAATTTATAATATCTATAATAAATTAATAATTTATAATATCTATAATAAATTATTAATTTAAATTATATTTAATTAATCTTTTTCAACATATTTATTACACGTAGCTTGTCACTTTGCGAGAGTCTAGAAATAGTCATAATGTACTCAGGCTTCTCTTAGTATTTTACAAAGAGACTATTTCTGTGACTTAAACATATAATCTTATGGTCACAAATGAGTAATTTTATCAATTGCTCCAAGAATTATCCTCTTAATTAATCTTTTTTGAGTTTAATAAAATAGACAAAACAATTTATTTTGTTTTAAAAAAAAAAACTCTAAATCTCATTGGACTTAATATGGCCATTTTTCAGGGCCAAAAGTCAGACACATCATAAGCAGGATTTGTGGTTTCAAGGCCCAAGACTAACCTGCCACTGTGAAGGAAAACTGTATAGATTACATAAGTTGTTGAATATAGATATTAATCTGATTTAGTCCAGTCAAGTTTGAGTTTAACATATTTTTAATTTTATTAATTATGATAAACTATTTTACATTTATATTAATTATATCTAAAATTAATAAACTAAGTCAAATTAAATTGAATTTTAAGTTCATTTGATATTTATTCTTTTAAATTTTTATTAATTTATCAATCAATTGAGTTTGATAATTTTATATTGATTCTTTTTAATTCTATTAATTTTGATAAATTATTTCAAGTTCAGATTGGCTTTACCCCAAATCCCAGATTTGAAAATTCATCTCACTATAAGAAAATTGAGAATTAGCGTCGGAATATTACCGACGACACAAATTCCGTCGCATTTTACTGACGGAAATGGGACAATCTGTCGGTGAAAACAAAATTTTACCGACGGATAACTAATCCGTCGGAACTATTGACGGGGAAAATTCGACCCAAAATCTGCGACAGACAATAGCGACGGAATATGCCTCGGCGACGGTAAAAAACGCGGGAATCGTTCCCGCAATTTAATTGCTTCGCCTTTACCGACGGTAT
>JAOQMS010000003.1:31851099-31870755 GCA_027563885.1 Erythroxylum longipes | reverse complement strand
ATTAAAATACACTTCCATATACTTTGCTAAGCAGTCTCTTCCAAGTTAGCTCTTTCTCTGTCAATGCTTTTTGTAGAAGCATATTTATTCTAAGAAAGAAAAAAGGTAAGAAGATACAATTTTCTTTATAATTTTACTTATTTTAAATTAGACTTAATAGTCAATTTCTACTAAAATAACATAAAAATCCTTTTTGTGTGTCTTTTATCCAAAAAAAAAATGGTAAATACACATATCTCATAACTATAATGCTTTGGTATAAAGATTAGACAGCTAAATCTCTGTTTATCAGAGATACTAAGAAGCCATGATCAAGAGATTCTTTGCTTGCCTGAATAATAGTTTCTTACGGTCGTTGGTCTCTTCTGGCTTCTTACGTGCAGCACACGACCCCTATCAATTATACTTCTTCACGCCAAGAACTTGCCTTCCTTAATCTACCCATTATCTCATTCAATATTGACCACTCCCAATAAAGATTTTAAGCCTAAGATCAATAAAAAAAGACAAACTATATCAATTATATGCAATTTAATCAATTCCCAATCTGGGATTTTTTTTATTGCTCAAGATTAAAGAGGCTTGGTGAATTATTAAGTTAAATATAGCTAGGGTTCTTGTTATTTTGAAGTAACATCAAAATCTAACTGCAAACTAAACGAAACCCTTAACATCAATATTTTAAAAATTAAACCAGAAGTTAAACTAATAAATATGTATTAAATTGTCATCAAATTAGTTAAAAATAAATAAATTTGAAGAAAAAAAATGTCTTTATCAATCAAAGAAGTTAAAGTTTAAATGAAAAACGAAACTGTTAAATAAAAATTAATTGATTTACTTTGATTTGTTAAAATCTATTAGTTTTCAAAAACTGACTAATTACTGAATAGATCGATTAATTTTTAATAACAAAAGGTATTAAAATAAACTAATTTGAAAAGTTAAAAAGTAAACTAAAAAATGAATGATCCGTTCAAAATTTTTACGATTAAACTACTCGAATTAGTTTGATTATTTAAACGTTGCCCAAAATGTTGTTAAAAGTGAAGCCAATGATTAGAATATGCAAACTTAATCCAAATGGCCATTTTCATTGCCATAATTTCTCTATGCAAGAAGTCCTCAGATGGAAGAAAGTGGGAAATATTTACAGAAGGAGGAGACATAACTACAAACATGTTTTTTTAAAGGTCAAAAGCACATGTACTCAATGATCAGAAACAAATTATGCAAGTCTAATAATGCATCGTGTAACATCCACAGAGATACTTAATCCAATTTAATACTTACTTTAAATCATACTTGGCTGTTTAATTAATCCAAGTTCAGCGAGTCATGAAGCACAAACATGCATTGCTTCTCCACATTTCTATAATTGACTAAGTCGTTTTAAGAATCAATGATACTCAAAGGCAACTGAACATCTCGTGTGTTGGTAAACATGACATTCGTTCAAGAAAAAGAAAAAAAAAGTAAGATTCTAAGAAGGTCTCGTTATGAATGAATGAGTGTCATGGCTTACTAAGTATTAAAATAAGAAAAATATATATCATACTCTAGTAATTTAATGTACATAAAAATTAATTGAGCAAATAAAATATATAAAGATATCATAAACAATATTCAAGAATATAAGTAAATTAATAAAATATGAAAAAATTAAAAATTGAGAGACGAAATTATTTATTCTTTGAAATATTAACTATATTGATAAAAAATACTTGTACTTTAAAATTTTAATTGCTACCATTTCATTCGTGATTTAAAAATATTCACATTCGGAAAGATATGATTAGGCAGTCGTTTTGACCTATTCAATCATAAAATCTTGAACTATCTAACTTTTTGATTTAATTTTTAACTTTTAAGTTTAATTTATTTTAATAACTCTTGTTGTGAAAAAACCGATCAATTTATATTAATCGATTAATTTTTGTAAATTAATAAGTTCTTATAGACTAAAATAAATCAATTAATTTTTTATTTAACAATCTTTTTTCAGTTAAATTTTAAATTCTTCAATAAATAAGAACAATTTCTTTCAATTATATTTTAAATTTTTAATTTTATTCAATTTTAACCTGTTTTAATACGGTCTAATAGTAATTGAACATTTGAAACTTTAAACCTCTTGTGTCGCCCACTTAAAACGTTAGTAAATATTAATACAACTATTCATGTGACCAATTTTAAAGAAAAGACAATATCAAAATTTAAGAAAGAGGAGACAGTGACATGAACGTAAACAAAACGAAAAGAAGCAAATTGAAGAAGAGGAGCACCGCAGATTCCGTGGACTTACAGGCTTGCACTCCAATCATCCCTCTCTCTCTCTCAAGGCCAATCGTTGTGGTACAGTAATGGGTATCCGAATCTTCCTCTCACCAACATGCACACTTCCATTACTTCTCAATATGTGATTCCTAGTATATGGTTACATGCACACATATGTCTTCCTTTACTTGAAATAATTACAAAAAATTTAAGTTTGTTTTTATCGATATTTCTAATATTACTTTATATTTGAATATTATTAAAACAATACTCATTACATCTTGAATATGATAAAAAAGTGATACTAAATATGATAATATAAGTATAAGATGTTTAGGTGCAAATCAGAGTATTAAAATATTATTTTTAAAATCATGAGTTCAATTTGTTTAATTGTAACGTTACATAAGTTAAATTGACAACTAATTATTAAGAATTGACATAAACTTAATTTTGTTAAAATTTAGGATGCTATTTGAAAATATAAAGGTACAAGGTAACATAGACTTATTTAAATCTTCTAGGGTGTGATTCTGACTTTTAGTATGTGTGAGAAATAAGTAGTAGTAAGATGGAGACTATTGAGAATTACACTTAGTTTTGATAAATATGGTGTTATAAACATCCATATAAATGACCAAACTTTAAGACATTTTATCAAACGATTACACTACTCAACTCCACTAAAAAACCACTGGTAACATAAGAGACTGAAGGTTTAAAAGGTTTAACCGGAATTAAACCATCAGAAAATCAGCTAAAGATTAAATAAAATTAAAAATTCAAATTATAATTAAGAGAACTTGTCTTTACTTATCGAAGAATTTGAAATTTAATTAAAAAAAGATATTGTTAAATAAGAAATAATTACTTAATTTTAGTTTATAAGAACTTGCTAATTTACAAAAATTGATCGATTAATTAATAAATTAATTAGTTTTTAACAACAAGAGTTATTAAAGTAATTAAATTGAACCGAAAAGTTAAAAATCGAATCAAAAAGTTAAATAGTTCAAGATTTTTACAGTTGAACTGGCTGAATCAATCATTAGATTTATGGATAAAAAGAAAATAACTAAATTGCATAACAAGTAATAATATACATAAGAGCTCATAAAATGCAAGTGAAGGCATGAGTGGAGGTGCGATTTGGTGGCCAAAGAAAGGGGGAGACTTGAGAAAGAGAGTGTGAAGCGGACTTTGATTAAACAAATAGGATTATCCCTTCTTACCTCTACCGCCCAAATGTTCTGTTCATTTTTTTGTTTTCTTTTTATCTAAATTTATCATTTTTCAGTTTTTTTGTTTATTTCTTTTAATTTACTTCTTCTCGTGTATCTATGGTCTTAAATATCAAAACCCTAATTATAACTTTAACTACTTACAAAACAAAAACATGCAAGCTAAAACATCATTGTATGTTACTGATTTGTAGTTAAACTGGTGTTTCTTATTTGACTACTCCAAGAAAACTTGTCACCCTCTCTTTCTTTCATATTCTTTGTGTATATAAATATATATTTATATATTACCCTCTTGATCATTCACTATATTAATAAATACATGTACACAAGCCTACTCTTTCCCTCTGCTTGCTTCCTCTAATCCTCCCTCCTATCTCTATATATCTTTGTGTTTCTTCAACTATAATTTTCAGGTGGTGGAGATTAATGGAAGCTCCTGAGGATGTCACCACCCACATAGCAAAAGGAAAGCGAACCAAACGCCAAAGGGTACAATCTCCGATCCCTTATGCTCCAACTACTAATTCGTCAAGTGGTGATGCCGGAGGAAGAGGTGGCGGTGGTGGAGGAGGAGGAAGTATAGTTGGTGATGATGATGATGATAATGATGATGCTAAGAACAATATTGATTCTTGGTCACCTCCAACAAGTTCCAACAACGTAGAAGAAGATGAGGACATGGCCAATTGTCTCATCCTATTAGCTCAAGGCATATGCAGAGAGTCACCGAAACCGGAAAACGTCGCCGTCGACGTGGCTGTCGTCGACGACAACGACACCACCGGAGTTTATTACAATAACCATACCAACATCGTCGTCAACACCAACAACAAATTCAGTAGTAGGAAATTCTTAGAAGCTGCTACAGGTTCGGGCAAGGTCGGGTACTATGTTTACGAGTGCAAGACTTGTAACCGAACGTTTCCTTCTTTTCAAGCATTGGGTGGGCACAGGGCAAGTCATAAGAAGCCAAAGACAACGTTCGATGAGAAAAAACATTTGACTGTGTCTTCCGATGAAGAAGACGGAAACTATAAGAACATCTCATCTCTTTCCCTACAGTTGAGTAACCATAACAACAGTATTAGAGGTATGAACAACAATCACATCAACAACAGCAAAGCTAAGATTCACGAGTGTTCGATTTGTGGGGCTGAGTTCACATCGGGTCAAGCTTTAGGTGGTCATATGAGGAGGCACAGAGCTCCGATGGGTAATAGCAGCAACACCAACTTGTCATTAACACCAATGGCTATAGAATATCATGAAGAACCCAAGAAAGCTGGAACTGTGATTTCTTTAGATTTGGATCTAAATCTTCCAGCCCCAGAAGATGATAAATTCTCTTCCTTTGCTTCCAAGCAACAACAACAACAGCACCAGCAGCAAAAACAACCACAAGATAAAACACCTCTTGTCTTCTCCAGCCCAGCTTTGGTGGATTGTCATTACTGAAAGAAGATTAACATTTTTTTTCGTTTGCTTACAAGGAAAAATCAAAATCCTTGCATTTCTTTCACACTAAACATGTGATATCATCTTTTGTACCCATGTTTGCTTTTCATTTTGTTTTTTTTGACTTTTGTACAATCAATTCAAGATTGTTTTTTTCTTTGTTCACCATTTCAAATATATTCTTAATTCATCCATTTTATTTGTCTTTATCATTTATTTTCTTTAAGAATAACAATGGATTACCAACGGGTGTTGTGGTGAAGTAGCAGGGCTCCTCCATCCTCAACCAAGATTTTGAATTCGAGTCTTAAGAATACAGTCGCTTTAAAACTCACGAGTGAGAGCTTTACCACTTATAAAGGGTCCTACCTTGGCTCGAATTTAGATTAATCAGTTGCCCTTGTGGTGCAGATATCAAGTAGTTTTCACCAAAACAAACAATGGATTGATCAAGCTCGATTTTTTTCTTGGCACGAGCAATTCAAGACTCGATCAAGCTCATACTATTCTACCCAAAAAAGATTGAGTTTCAGGTTAAAGCTACATCATTTTGAGGTTTAGTCAAATCAACTTTGAGTTTGAATTCGATTAACCCTCTTAATTCTAAATTCAACTTGATACTCCAATTATTTACTCAAACTTTTGTCTATTGATTCAGACCGAATTAAATCTGGGTCGATTTTCCTGATCATAATTTCTGTTCCTTGTCAGCAAGAGGGAATGTACATGTGTAGCATTTACAAAAATGTCTATTAATCATCTATCAATCTGTATGCCTCTCTCTTGTTATCAGTGACAAAGTAAAGAATAAAAGCACAAGGAAAGGCAGTAGGTAACTGCACTTCCCATATGATCCACATCTTGTCCTTTTCCTCTTAAAATAATGAATTGCTTTTGAAAAAAAAAAAGAAATCTTCTATTCTATTTATTTTTGTTCTTTTCTTGGCTTGGTCCACCTTCTAGTTAGTTACTCTCTTACTCAACTAGCTATACCTAAGATTTTAAAATACTGATCACAATTATATTTATGATTATAACAATTAATCTGTAATATATTTTATAATTCATGATTTAAATCTTTTTCCAGTTCTTAATATAGTTTATAATTCATAATTTAAAACTTCGGTCAGATCTTAACTATTCAATTGTAGCAGATTTATCAATTAATTACTAGACAAATAATAAATAAATGGTAAGTAATTATTTAGGATAAAAGAAACAGATTTTTTGTGATTTAAGAAATTTTAAAATTTTAGATATTTAAAATTTTAAATTTACAATTTTTAATTAAAAAGTTACTTTTATATACATGGTATAAATATTATACGTGAACTAATTAAATTAGAATGATACAATAACATAACTTAAATCCTAAACTTCACTCAAACCAATTAAAGTTGATGTAATAATATTTTAAAAATCACGTTAAATTTAATTTGTTCAATACGAATTTAAGAATTGGGTTAAATCGTTATGTAAATAACATATGATTGGTTCATGTGTAATGCTTATATTGGGTGTATTTTATCATTATTGTTATTCAAATTTTAAAAGAAGAGCTTTTTTTAGAAAATTAAAAAAATATTAAAAATTCAAAAGTCTTAAAGATTAAGAGATATTTTTAATTTTTCTTAAATTTCAAGAGAGTTATGTGTTTTTTAATCAATTATTTATACCTCAATTAATAGGCAATTTTCATTATTTGAATTTTTTTAAATAAAAGGGATTAGTGCACTTTTATAAATTTAGTTACTTATCCGGTACTCAAGATCAAGCACAAGTAAATAGTCAGATGAAACCCAATTTGGACAGGATCTAGAAAGACATATTAGTCATTGGATCAACTCCTTGTTGATGTCTGCATTATATGGCACCTTTTAAACATGATTGAGAGTTCAAAAGGAAGAGTTGCTTTCTGTCCAACTCAGGGAGCGAAGAAATAAGCGTGCCAAATACTTCCAATCAATTTGGTACTTAAAGTCAATTTCTATGATAGTGTCAGTGGTATATATGTTGGGAGCTTATGGTCAATTCTTCTTTATGTAACACATGTTATATGTGTTTTACGTAGTGTTTAACGAGACCAAGAGTTGTCCCGCCATCAAAAAGATCATTTATATCTACAAGCGTAAGGTTAACAGTGGGTTGGCCGGAATTCGGTCACTTGATACTCATAATTCGGTCTCTTGATACTCATACTTAATTGGACTCCGATAAAGTATGAATCAATGTTTTCATATTGAAAATTAAATCGATAAGATTAGAGGTTTACGGTTTAAAACTTTCGTATTAGACTGTCATAAAATTAGGTAAATATTGAACAAATTTTAAAATTTTGAAATACTTTTTTTTCAAAACGGAAGAATTTGTAGACGCTATCTTTTGGATGTACACTGGGTAAACCTTCAGATTGACACAATAGCTTGCAAATCACACCAACCGGGTACTCCGTACTAGGCAAGCCCTGTATGACAGGCTCGATCAAGAGAGCGTAGGTAGGAGGATTCGAACACAAGACTTTTTGACCTTATGTTCCTCACTCCATCAACTTGATCACCCCCTAGGGGGCAAAATTTGAATTGTTATTAAAAAACATTAATTGAAAATTTATTTATTTATTTTGATTTATAAAAATAATTTACTAAAATTAATCAGTTAATTAATAAACTGATTAATTTTTAACAATAAGAATTATTGAAATAAATCGAACTGAAATTTTGAAAATCGAACTAAAAATTATACGATTGAAGATTTTTAGTTAAACTGGTTGAGTTTTTTAATCATTGATATAAATATTCAAATTCGAATTCGGTGAAACATAATTCAACTCGTTGATTTTGATTTGATTGAACTTATTATTAGTTTTTTTGGAAAAAATATCAAATTTAAATTTAGATTTAAACTTGAATTTGATTAAATTGGATTTGACAGATTATTTTCAAACTAATTTACCTTCTCAGGAGATTCATAGTCTCCTTAGAATTAAGGATATAATCTGAAATTTTTGAACATGTGGCCTCACTTTAAACTTGATCTTTGATCTTTCTTCTTTTTAATTGTGTTACTACTTTCTCACTAAATTTGGCAATTGACTTCGATCGGATTTAGAGTTACTGAATCTAAAATTATAGTGTAAGTTTAAAAACACGGGACTTTTATTATAAAATGAAACCATTTTTGTATAATTGCTCAAAATAACACCATTTAGTCAGTTACACTAAAATAAAGTATTTTTCTAATCGATTCGAAATCAGACCTAACTTGAAATTTGAAATTGTGGTAATAAGTGTCATAGTCAAGTTGCAATAGCAATGGCCTGACTCAACCCGACTGATTGCTATCTTGCTTCTCACATTTCACATATATCAAACATTTTTTTATTGTTACAGGGATAACAACGAGTTGAGTTGGACTTGGACTTGAACCTGGTCCTGTCCTATTTTTATTCTTTAAATTAAAAATAGAAAACAACGTTGTTTCTTAAGGCTTGTTCAACCCGGCCGGTGCACATCCTTAAACTAGTAGCAAAAATATGAAGGAAAAAAAAGGAAGCCATATGTATAAGCAACACAATCACATATCTATACTAATGTTATTTAGTAATTATTTTTCTTCTTTCTTTATTTGATACTAGTCTGGGATACATTTTTTAATTTAGAAGTCATTAATTTCCACTTATCATACCTGAAAAGAAATAAATGGAATAATTAACAGTTATTTCTTAGGATGTAACATCATTTGGTTAAAACATTATCATGCAATCAAGCATGTGATGTATTTTCTAAATTTCAGTACTTTTATATTTAAGTGTAGGGACATGCATTTTCTATAGACAAAACTATTTCAACATTACAATAAGTTCAAATTAGTCTTAGCTATAAGTCATAATATCCGCACTAAGGATTCCACTGATGTCTTAGGTCTGTGGAGAGAGAAAACTATGAATTTTTAACAAATAAGGTTGCTCTAATCCAGTTAATGATCTTGTCTGCAAGTTGATATGGATCCTCTTCAAGGTTGGAAAATTGCCTATAGTTTTGTTCTTTCCGAAGAAAGTAGATAGTTGTAATGAATGCACCTCCGTGGAGAATCACATTAGGCATCCCTTTCGCAAAAGTACTAATAGCCCAAGTCAAAGTAAGCTCCCAAGTATAATTATAACCATTACCTAGTAGCATGTGTAAGATGCTGCTCCAGACTATTTTTGAGAAGCTACATAGGAAAAAGAGATGGTCTCTATCCTCGATTGTTATTTTGCATAACGTACAAGTTGAATCTACGTGTCTGTGCCATTGACTCTTAGTCCTGAGTCTGTTTTTAATCGCAAGCTAGGATATAAATGAGGCTTTGGGATGAATGGAATTAGACTATAAAAGAGAAGACCAAGATGGTAACCCTCTTGCAAGGATCCGATCACATGAGTTATTGGAGAAGTTTTCACTTAGGTATAGAGTCCACATGGAGTCATCAAAGGGAGATGTGGAGCTAAAGTATCAAAGCCCCCTACAATTCCCTCACCATTGACCATTAAAGATTAAAGAAGAGACCTTAAGATTAATAGAAAGTTTGTTTCTTAAATGTTGTACCCGCGGGGTGAGAAAAATAGGGCTCAAGATAATGAAAATTAAACTAAAACGAGACCTTAATTTTAAGGAAAAAATAGCACAAACCTCTTTGTGGTTTTTACTTGCTCTAACATGTGTCCTCATGATTTAAGATTATTAAAAAGAACTTTGTAATATTATCAGTATTTAAAAATATCATAAAACTAGCTAAAGTTTGAATAAAATTAAAGAATTTGAAATGTGTTAAAGTTTAATTAAAAAAGAGATTATTAAATAAAAATTAATTAATTAACTTTAATTTATAAAAACTCATTAATTTACAAAAATTGATTAATTTTATTAAAAATTGATTAATCAATTTTTAATAAAAAGAGTTAATAAAGTAAATTAAACCATTTGAGTTTTTATTTATTGAATATTATAAATATTATAAATGATTTTGATGAAAAGCAGTTAGATTCAAAGATGAAAAGTAAGATGGAAGATGTTCAAGATTGAAATTTTATTAATGAAATACTGTCCAATTCGAGAAGGACAACCTCTCCAATTATAAAGGAAACTTAACAAAATTCACACACCCCGAAAGTAAAACACCTTGGTCTATTTATAAGAAAATTTCCAAGGTTTATCTGAGAACATAAAACAAAATTCATAAATTGGTGGAGAACATGGATAATGCTTCCAATTCTTCTAACTGCAAGTTAGTTCCACTTCTTCTTATTCTTATGCTAGAGAGGTAGAATAATCAACAAAACGAAATAATGCTTCCAATTCTTCTAACTGCAAGTTAGTTCCACTTCTTCTTATTCTTATGCTAGAAAGGTAGAATAATCAACAAAACCAAGTAGAGAAAAGAATTGGTCAAAAACTAACTCATCTTCTCTATCACGTGGAGATCTGGAATATACCCGTAAAGGTCATGGGTATGTATCAATACTACCCTCCTAGAATAACAACTTATCCTCAAATCGAAATGTGGGAAATTGACCCTGAAGTAAATCATAGTTTTCCTAAAATGCTTCTTAAATGTGACGATTTTTCCATCCAATCAATAATTCCAAAGTGGGTACTCCCCCTTCAAGAACCCAACGATGTGACTATATCTGTGATGGATAGAGACGTAATTCATCTTCCTTAGAAATTGGCAGGTGGTGGAGATGAAGTAAATTGTCCTTTTGCTGGACGTAGGTGTGGGACGTGAAAAATTGGATGCAAGTGAGAATATGAGGAAAGCTCCAGTTCATATGCAACCTTACCCCTTATTGTATAACTTTATAAGGCCCAAAAAATATAGGAGATAGCTTTTGGAATTTTCATTTGGCAAGGGACTATTGTTAGTATGGTTGTGGTCGCAAAAACACATAGTCACCCACATCGGAGCTTAGTTCTCTGCGATGCAAATCTGCTTGGGATTTTATTCTCGCTTGCATCTTTGTAAGGTTGTCCTTTAGCAGCCTCAACATTTGATCTCTTTCAATTAATTGCTGGTCTAAATCAACAATCATGGTTTCCCCAGGTACATATGGATAGAGTGGAAGAGGTGGCTGACCATAAACCACTGAAAAAGGTGTAGTATTAATAGAGGTATGATAACCTGTATTGTAAGAGTATTATGCCCATGGTAAGAATGAACTCCAGGCTAGTGGTTGATCCTGAGCAAAGCATCTAATATAGGCTTCTAAACTCCGGTTGATTACCTCAGTTTGTCCATCTGTTTGAGGATGATAACTTGTGCTCATCTTCAATTTTGTTTTGCAAAGTTTGAATAATTCCTGCCAAAAATTACTTAGGAAAACCACATCCCTATCAGAAACAATGGACCTCGGAATGCCATGAAGGCGGACAACCTCTTTACAAAAGTGTTCACCTACCTTCTTAGCTGTAAAAGGATGAGCTAAGGTTATGAAGTAGGCGTATTTGCTCAACCTGTCCACTACAATCAAAATAGTATCAAAGCTATTAGATTTTGGAAGACCTACTATGAAATCCATAGAAACGTCTTCCCAAATTTGATCAGGAATTAGAAAAGGTTGAAGAAGGCCTGCTGGGGCTAATGCTTGGTATTTTGTTTTGGTAGTGTAAGCAATTTTGCACATATTGCTTGATGTATTGCTTGAAATTGGGCCAATAAAAGCTCCTAAAGATGCGCTTCAAGGTCTTGAGATAACCCCTATGACCACCAGCTGGAGTGTCACGTGACTCAAAAAAAATTTTGCTATGCAAAGTGTCATCTGCAGGAATTCATTGAAGTAGAGTTTGTGACCACAGATGGAGTAATTAAGGACAACTTTTGGATCTGATCGTTGAGCCTCCATAATTATTCTTGTATGAGGATCAACCCTTAGGGATTTTTGCAAATCGATCAAGTCAAGGGCCATAGGCATCACCAAAGTAAAAAGATCAATTTGCTGTGGGTGCCTGGAAAGGGAATCGACTCCTTTGTTTTCTCTTCTTGCATGATGCACAATTGTAAAATCATAGGGCATAAGTTTTACTAAGAGCTGCTGTTGTTTTGTTATGATAATTCGTTGCTCCAAGAGGTATTTTAGTGCATAATAACTTGTTTTAAGGAAGAATTGTCTACCCAAAAGATAGTGTTTCCATTTTTTAAGCGCCAACACCACTGCTAGCAACTCTCTCTTATAAGCTGATTTTAATCGTTTAGAAGAGAATAATCCCTTACTAAAATAAGCAACGGGATGTCCTGATTGCAAAATGATTGCCTCTACTCCTTCTAAACTGGCATCACTTTCAACTGTAAACTCTTGCGAAAAGTCTGGAAGCTGTAAAACGGGAAAACCATTTTTCTTAGTTAAGTTGGTCAGGGGTCGAGCAATTAATCCATAATTCTTCACAAATCGTTGGTAATAACCCGTTAAACCTAAAAAACCTTTCAGCTCCTTAACATTTGAAGGAATTGGCCAAGATTGTACTGTTGAAATCTTCTCTTGTTCTACTTGTACTCCATTTTTGGTTATAACATGGCCCAGAAAGTTGATATGTGATTTAGAGAATAAACATTTTGAGGACTTTGCATAAAACTGATGAGCTTGCAATAAGGAAAGTGTCTCTCCCAAATGGCGCACGTGTTGTGTTTCTTCTTTACTGTAAATCAAAATGTCATCAAAAAAGACAAAGTATGAATTTACGTAGATGTGGACGAAATAAATCGTTCATAGCAGCCTGGAATATAGAAGGAGCATTGGTTAGCCCAAAGGGCATGACCACGAACTCGTAATGGCCCGAGTAAGTTCTAAAGGTTGTCTTGGGAATGTCCTACGGATTGACTCGAATCTAATGGTAGCCCAATCGTAAATCAATTTTTAAGAAGACCTGTGCACCATTTGATTCATCTAAGAGCTCATCAATATTAGGTTTGGGATATTTATCTGGAATGGTGAGCTTATTCAAAGCTCAGTAGTCTATGCACATGCGCCAAGTATCTCCTTTCTTGGAAACCAGGAGTACTGGACTTACGAATGGGCTGGAGCTAGGTTTATAAATCTTTTCTACAATAATTTAGCCACTTGAGACTCAATTTCTATTTTCTAGTTATATGGATAACGATATGGGCAAATATTGGGGGTGCATGGGGAATTAAGGGTATAGAACTGGTGTGATTTCTGAAAGGTGGAAGTGTTGTGAGTTCTTGAAAAATGGTGGAAAATTCTAAGAGAATTTTATCAATGGGTGAGGAAGAAGGGGTAATTTCGGTAGTGGTTGCTAAAAATTGAAAGGCGACAGGAGTAGTAGTTTTCGAAGGGATTCTTTGAAGCCTATACTTCTGGCCGTCAATGGTGAAGATGAGAAACATCTCATTCCAATTATCTTGTACTGTATTGAGGGAGGCAAGCCATTGGATTCCCAAAACTAAATCTATTCCTCCAATAGAAAAGGGAAAGAAATCTCGAGTAATCTTCAATCCAAGGAGTTGGATTTCGAGATTTCTTCAAATGCTATCGCAGCGAATAATATCTCCATTACCGATCTGAACACCAAAAGAAGTAACGTATTGCATCATCAAGCTTAATTCCCAAACAATTAATTCTGACACAAAATTGTGTGTTGAGCCACTATTCACTAGAATTAGGACTTCGTGTTTGCCCACCTTACCTTGTAGCTTCATGGTAGTTGCCTTCTGTTTTCCCAGTATAGTCTGAAGACTGATTGCAGCAAATTCAGAAAGGTTAGGATCAACATCTTTATCAGTTTCATCTTCTTCGTGAACAACTTCATCGTTATCAGGATTAGCTTCTAAACGTGCAAAAACACCCAACTTGTAACGATGACCAGGTCCAAATTTCTCATTGCAGCAAAAACACAGTCCTTTTGCAAACTAAGCTTGCCGATCGGCAATCCAAGGCCATGATTATCCAAAATTTGGAGTGCGATTTGTAGTTGTAGGTGTTGTCCCAGACCCGTCTTTTGATCGTGTATAAGAAATGGCATTATTAGGCTTATAAGAATTTTGTCCAATGGAGCTTTTGTTGGTATGATTTGGGCCCAAACCCAATTAAGACTCAAATTCCATAGCTAAACTCATGGCTTTATAAACAGTACGTGGCTTATGAATCCTTACATCAGCCTTAAGTTCTTTAAGTCCATTGAAAAACACACCCAATCAACAATGATCTGGCCAGTCAGTTATTCTTGCAAAATGTCGAGCAAATTCCTGTCGATACTCTTGAACGGTGTCGATTTGTTTGACGTTGCAAAGGAATTCATCGGGGATTCTAAATTTCTGCTGGACCATAATTTTCCTGCAAAGCTTGCACCAACTCTTCCTAGCACAAAATAGCACTATCTTTATCAAGTCAAGAAAAGAAATCTAGAGCATCGCCTTCCAAATAAATGGAAGCAACATCTACCTTTACTTCATCTGATGCTTGATAATAACGGAAATATTTTTCTGCCTTCAGAATCCATCCTCTGGGATCACCGCCATCATACTTAGGCAATTCCATTTTTGTATACGATCATTGATTGTGTTGCCAATGAGGGGATCCGACATCATCTTCATCGTTTTCCTGCTAGGTGGTTCGGCGTTGTTCGCGTGAAACTTTGATATGTTCTTTTCTGGGTCTACGATTAAAAGATGACGGGTTACCAGTTGTGCTTTGGTTGGCTTCAAGAGCAGCTACCTTTGTTGCTAAAGAGTCCATAATCTCCAATCGGGATGAGATGGCAACGAGTTGGTTGGCTATTTGGTCGATTAAAGGGTTAGGTGATGAGGGGTGAGTATTTTGTGGCTCGGGTGGGGGATTGGTGGATGATGATGAGCATGTATTCACCATTAGAATTGTAGCGACTCTGACAACCTCTCCAATTACAAAGGAAACTTAACAAAATTCACACACCCAAAAATAAAAACACCATGATCTATTTATAAGAAAAATTCCAAGGTTTATTTGAGAACCTAAAACAGAATTCATAAATTGGTGGAGAATGTGAATAATGCTTCCAATTGTTCTAACTGCAAGTTAGTTCCACTTCTTCCTATTCTTATGCTAGAGAGGTAGAATAAATAGGGAAATCAAGTAGAGAAAAGAATTGGTCAAAAACTAACTTATCTTCTCTATCACGTGAAGATTTGTTTCTTCTGGCATATACCCGTAAAGGTCGTGGGTATATATCATATTTTTATTTTATTTATGTAAAGTTATTTCAATAAAATTCTTTATTAGCATCATGTCAAAATTTTGTGTCTATTACATAATTATATATATCAAAATAATTTGTTTAATAAAATAATAATCAATGTGATAAACTAATTTTATAAAAATTCAGCAAAAGGTTTTATTTTAGTAATTTTTTAATATCTCATTATTTCTAACATAGATATCTGAATCGTAGGAACAATTAATATTTTGTTCAAAGTATTAAGAAATACAATAGAACAGAAGAATTAATAAACTCTGAAAATTATATAATTAAAACAGCCCCACTGTCTATTTTCACACATCATAATAATAAAAAACACTCGTAAGAAAAGGGACCTGCCTACATTACTAAGAAAAGACTCTAAGAAATAAATGAGATAGTAGTCAAAGTCACAATCACTATTTACAGCATCCACCCTGAGTATCACCTCATTGAATACACTGTAGAGAATGTTAAAATAATAGATGCAACGATTTGAACCCTGAAGAGGACAAAGAAAGATCAATGTTAGAACAACGTATAAACAAGGGATAAGATCTTATATTTCCGATAAGGTGCTTCTATCATGTTTTACTAAATTTTATTCACACATTCACGTAAATTCCACATAAATATATGGTTAAAATTTGATAGGATAAGATTAGAATAGAATAACTAGAATAAAAAATTTGTTTAAGATGACTCAAATTTAATAAATTAAATTTGATGTAACCAAATTTTGGGTTGAGCTCAAGTTTGACAGTAAGCTCGAAACTCGATCCTAGGCTCGGCTTGAATCATGCTACACTAGCTTGCCCTACTATATTCGACCCTAATTTATTGTCATAATTAAATTTTGAATCAAGTTAAAGTCTAAATTAAGAAAAATAAAAATTTAAGTTGGTTTTGATTTCGACCGGTTGGATTTACCTTAAATTCAATCTGAATTCTTAAAAAAAAAAATTTAAAAACAGATCCAAGCCTAATTAAAAGTTAGAATCAAATAAAGTTTCAGTTTAAATTCAGACTAATTTAAAAACTTTCCAACGCTATCACTAGTAAAGCAAATGTATTACCATGCTAGCTCCTTAGACGTGGCAAGGGATTTGTTAGGTGAAGGAGCCGGAGGATCAACTGGTGAAGGTGGCGGAGGATCAACTGGGGAAGGTGGCGGAGGATCAATTGGTGAAGGTGGTGGAGGATCAGCCGGTGAAGGCGCCGGAGCATATTTTCCTGTGGATTTGGCATAGGTCAGATATTATGAGAAAACGACATCGAAAATCTAAAAAGTTATTAAAATGAAATGTTTTGAAGTAATATATATACACACCGCATAAAATAATGTTATCAGGAGGTGGTAGTTCTTTAGCAGGGTTAGGATCAGCATCATAAACTCTTACGTAGAGCTCTTCACCAAGAAACCAATTCTTCAGAATTTGTGATCTCAGGTTCCACATTCCTGGATTGTCAAGGTATGCATAAACAGCAGTCCATCCTCCAGGATACACCTAATCAGCAAGAAACTTGTCAATATACTGCATAAAATAGCACATAACAAGTTTCTGGAATTCTTATGTATCCTCGGAACAACCTGTGAATTCCTGTAATTACCTGAGTTGTAGAACGGACAACAGGATCGTTAAGGTTGTAAGTGAAACGAGAATCAGAAGTCCATGTTCCAGTTCCAAATCTACAAATCAAACATGGATTTTCATGTAATTACTTCTCGAAATGTGAAAAGAAAGATTTGAGAACATGTTGGTCGAAGAACAAACTTACCCAACAACGAAGAAGCTGAATCCATCTAAATGCCATGTATCAATTGCATCCAAATCGTTTTGGAAGATAATTTCTATCCACCCTTTATGGTATCCAGTCGCAACAAAAACTCCATTGACGGCTTCAGGATTGGAACTATTTGTAGAGAATTTATCAAGCTCGTACACGCCAGATCCATTTGAGTAGTAATCGGCCAGTTTCAGTGGGGTATCTGGTATCATATTTGAAACATTATTGACTGTGTAGCGAGGTGTACCATTTATATCAGCTGATGATCCTCGGAGGATAAATGTTTGTGATAGTGTGACATTCCAGACATTGAAAGATCCTTGTGGATTAGGCCTGGCAGCCCCTGTAGTCATGTTCAACCTGCAAAATTAAACACAGACAAACCCAAGTTCCAGATTCCTGAAGAACATTGCAGGTAAGTAAACAGGGAAAAAACCAAATCCACTAGAATTTACTTTATATTCCAGGCTTGATTGACGGAGAAGTGCACATCAAATGGATCAGGTCCACTTGGGAGTTGACCAGTAGGATTTGCATTAGACCCACTGTAGAGCAACACCCCAACTACTGTTAAGTTGTTGAGTTCATCTTCTGTAGCCATCTTAGCACTGGCAACTATGTAAAAGGCACCTGTCTGTTGAGTAGCTGAGACAAGAACTGAGTAGGATTGTCCAACATGCACGTCTAGAGAATCTACTTCTATTTGATTTGTGTATGATCCTTCAGTTTCGACTACTAACATTTTATGACCTTGAATCCTGAAATTGAAACTCCACTGGCTCCCTACGTTGACTATCCTGAACCTGTATGTCTTCCCTGCACAACATTGTTCAGATATGCAAAATCACGACAAGGTGAATCATATCTTAATACAAGTGAGTTGATAGATTACCTTGAGTCACAGCGAAGGATTCATAGCCATTTCCTGCTTCAGGATCTAAATATGAACATTTGCCATTCATCAGGATCTTATCAGGAGTACTTTTGATGTAAGACCTAATATTCTTGTAGCTATTCTCGTACCAATCTCCAATAAGAAGATCGAAATCAGCCTCCGGTTTGGCAAAGGGAACGCTAATAACTACTCTGTTATTAACTCGAATGGGACCAAACCCACCTCCAGCTTTTTGGAAGTTGGTTGTAGGAAAGTAGAAGAAACTACCAATTTGGTCTTTCACTTCAAACACATAGGTCCAGTTTTTTCCGGGCTGGATCGCACAGTTCGTACCTGACACCCCGTCTTGCCACGAGTTTAACCTTTGTTGAATACCGTTCCTACATTCCAGTATTGCCTCTACCTATATTAGTTGAATACACAACCAAATGAAGAAGAATTTTAAGCAGGCATGACCTGACGTTACCATGTAAACAAAAGCGGCTCGTCCAAATCGTTGAACACATTGACATGAACGTAATCGTTCGTCGTAGCGTTGATAAGAGGCCCTGGAAACATCCCATTAATCGCAATAACCTGTCAGGAAAGAAACAGGAAAACAGTTACTCCAAACCTGAAGCCGATCTTCAAAACCTGTAGTTTCTTACAAGATCAACGAAACATGGATATATAAAACTTCCAGTTGTGAATATACCGGTTGATGAACAGACGCCGGTTTCAGGGTTGTGTTAAAGGCGACATGCCAGTCATAGGATATATTAGAGCCGTCGCTCACTTGGAGGATACCAAGTAAGAGAATCGCCCCTATCACAGCTCGAAGAAGAAGACGATCATTACTATGGAAAACCATATTCTGAACTCTGTAAGCTCCTGCTATACGAGTCTCTCCAACTCCAAGCTTTTCCTTATATATGCAGTGTACTCTATTCAGGACGACCAGTGTAGAGACAAAAACTTCAAACTGGAAGAACTTGCACGCCGGGAAGTGAAAGGCCAAGTGTGGAAGGGCCAGAGAGAAAAGAAGTGAAGAAAAAACCGCACAGAAACGTAGTGTACTTCAATTGGCTGTTAGGTTGAGATATTAAAGCATAAAACTGCCTGAAACCTATCATTTATCTCTTCTCCTTGGATATAGGGACTTTGAAGTTAAAGATCACATTCATTTTTTATTAGATATGTGTTTAATTTGCTACAGAACACAACGTACGTTGGAGGGTTTGCTCTTAATTTTTAATTTTTTAACTTGATAAGCTCAAAATTTTAGGTGTATGTTATGATGTCTCCTAAAAAATTTAGGGGACTAATCATTGTTTTTTCTTAGATAATTATCTTTGAATATTATCTAATTGATGTTATCTATATATCTTTGAAATTAACTTAATAATATTATTATTATTTTATAATATATTAAAATTAATAAACATCAATGTTTAAAAATAGGACAATTAATAAGAAAAAAAGGTTTTAAATTTTAAATGTTTAATCGACATTAGACCATCATAAAACTAACAAAAATTGAAAAAATTTAAGGAATTTAAAATATGATTAAAAGAGAATAACCATAAAAAAATTTGAAGTTTAATTAACAAAAAGTATTAAATAAAAATTGATTTATTTATTTTAGTTTATAAGAATTTATTAATTGATAAAAATTAACCGATTAATCAATATTTTTAATATCAAGAGTTATTAAAGTAAACCAAACCGCCGGAAAGTTGAAATCGAACAGAAAAATTGGACAGTTTAAAATTTTTAAAGTTAAATTAGTTAAACTTTTTTTAAGAAATTAATC
>JAOQMS010000003.1:31836517-31850999 GCA_027563885.1 Erythroxylum longipes | reverse complement strand
ACTCTTTCGCGAAAAGTATATCTTTACGTTGTACTTAGCCAAACACAGATAAGAAAAAGCTTACCAAGTCTTAATTATTTACTTACATATATATATATATATAAGCCTGCACTAGGTCCAACTATAGAATCTATTTAATGTTTTCGACCTAGATTGTTTTGGGTTTAGAACTAAACTCAAATGTCATAAAATTGATATTTAATTAAAAAAAAGGTTAGCTAGAGTTCTATTAGATAATAATATCGATAGTGATATGTAACCGATGTTTTCATAACCGAAGAGGAAGTTAAACCAATAAGATAAGAGATTTAAGGTTTAAAACGTTCAATTGATATTAGACCGTTATAAAACTGGTTAAAGTTTGAAGAATTTGAAAAATAATTGAAAAAATAATTCTTATTTGTTAAAAAATTTAAAGTTTAACTGAAAAAAAAATTGTTAAATGAAAATTAATTAGTTTATTTTGGTTTATAAAAATTGATTAGTTTACAAAAATTGGTCGATTAATTAATAAGTTGATCGATTTTTAACAATAAAATTATTAAACTAAATAAAACTGTAAAATTTAAAACTGAATCAAAAAGTTGGCCGGTTGAACCGATTTGATTTTTAAACATAGGTGCTAACAAATGGATTTATGGTTCGTAAAAGAAAGAATTTAAAATATAAAATATTCATGTATGGTTTATTAATTTTAAACCATGAAATCTCATTTTCTAAGTTTTTTTTTTATCCTGAAGAGTAAAAATCGACCCTTTCCAGAAGACTAGGACAATGGTTTTTGTATAAATGCAAAATATGTACTGTTTGGAACCCGAGAATATAGGTAGGAAAATGACCAAGAAAAGCAAATTTAGAAATTTTGATACATAAAACAGCATAAGACAATAGCCAATAAGTTGATACAATTTGGACAAACTAAAGTTCATAAATCAATGTCGATATCTAAACTACCATTATAAGAATCTAGCAACTTATGCAATATATGTTAATTTATTACATGAATTAAAAAATTAAACTGGTGTGACTGATCCAACTAAAAAAATTTTAAACTAACCAAATTTTTAGTTTGATTTCTAATTTTCTAGTTCAATTTAGCTTATCATTCTTTGTTATTAAAAATCTATAATCAGTTTGTATAACTAAAATCAATGTTTTAAAAAATTATATCAAAAGTTAAATTAGTAAGATAAGAGGTTTAAGATTTTAAAGGTTTAATTGATATTAGGTCATCACAAAAGCGGCTAAAGATTAAATAAAATTAAAGATTTTGAAACATGAATGAAAGATATTGTCCTTATTAGTCGAAAAATTTAAATTTTAATTGAAAAAAGATATTATTGAATAAAAATTAATTAATTAAATTTAATTAATAAGAACTTATTAATTTACCAAATTTGACTAATTAATTAATACACTGATCAGTTTTTAACAACAAGAATTATTAAATAGATTGAACCTGAAAGTTAAAAATCGACATAAAAAGTTAGACAGTTCAAGATTTTTACGATTAAATCGGTCAAATTGGTTGAGTTTTTTAATCACTGATCAACATAAATAAGTTATTTTTCATTTAAAAGTATTTATCTTTAATTAAATTTAAAATTTTTTATAATATCTTTCTTTAATTTATATTTTAAATTCTTCAAATTTATTCAATATTTATAATATACTAATTTTATGATAGTCTAATATTAATTTTTAAATCTTAAATTTTTTATTTTACCGATTTAATTTACGATCATTGCTAAATATAATTTTGGACAACTATTTGATTTTGTAATTTATAAAATCATGTATGTGAGAATAATTAATTAGAAGTTAATTAGTAATTATATATTATGGACGTACAAAAGTTTTTTGTTTCTTATTTCGATATAATACTGCGAACTTAACGGCGATGGCAAGGCAATTGAGTGCTAATCACACATATAGTATTAAGTCTTTTTAAATTTGTTTTCATAAGCATCAAATTTTTAATAATTTTTAATTAATTTTTAACTTTTTTCAAATGTCATACATTAATTCAATACTTTTATTTTGTAAAAAATAAAATAACGTGTAAATAGCGATGACAATGGGCTAGCCTATGGTCCCATCTCGCTAATTTTTTAAAATGAAAAATATAGAACAGTTTATTTTTTTAATTTAATCTGGGTCTGAATTGTTAAACTCAGGCTTACTTGAGGCCCAACTCTTTTAAGTAAAACGAAATTATTTTATTTAGAATAATTGGATCTCCAGTCAATATAAAATTAGACCTAGCTCATAAGTCGGCCTATTAAAAACAACTAAATTTAAGTCCATAATCTAAAAATTTTCATCCCTACGTGTAAATAAAAAACGAATTCACACTTTTAGGATTCCTACTTATTCAATTTGTCACATCATCTTTTTTTAGAATTAATGTTTTGAATTAATAAATTATGTTTTATAAAATTTTATAACTTAATTAAAAAATAACAATTTACCACTTGTAAAAAAACATTAGTACTTTATTCTTAACATACTTGGCTTGAATTGACTAGATTTTAGCAGAAATTAAGACTTTTTTAATTCAAGTTTTCCGAAAATCGAACTCATCCCTCAATCCAAGGCTCGATTATTTTTTAATTAAGAATTAATAATTAAAATATCATTGATTTGTTATTATAAAATTATAATAATTTAATATAATTTTGGGTTCAATTCAGTTGACTCGAGTTTCGGACTTTTGGGCCTAAATCTCTATTTTTATTTCCGTTTGGCCCGACTCAATGTCATCTTTATTTGTTATTGCAAACTAATAAAATCCAAATGAAGATCAATGTGATGAATACCTCATTTATCAATTGTTATAAATAGCTAGGTAAATTACTACTTACTAGGCTAAGCCAAGATCATAATAAGGAGATGTATAGTTTTATAGGCGAGAACATTGAGCTTCTAAACCATAAGCAATCATGTCCGTCCATCTACGAATCACCGTTTAGACCATCGAGCTGGTACACTAGGCGGAGAAGAAGTGGATATCTCATTGTTGGCCCCTATTATATACCAATTCAAACCAAGATGAGTAATATGAATAAATATCAACAAAATATTAACCCTTTTTAATTTTATAAATTTGAATATAGCCAACATGTAACACCTTTATTTTTTAGCAATGTTTCAAAAATCAGATCAAAAGTTAAATCGGTAAAATAAAAAACTTAAGGTATAAAAAGTTCAACCGGTATTAGACCGTCATAAAATTTGTTAAAGATTGAATAAAATTAAAAAATTTTAAAAAGAGTTAAAGAAAATTATTCTCACCCATTAAAAAATTTAAAGTTTTATTGGAAAAGAAAATTGTTAAATAAAAATTAACCAAAAAGCCTACAAGTTCAAAGTTTTCATTAATAAACCGATTAAACCGGTTCAGTTTTTAAAACATTGATCCTTAGAGTTAATTTTGTGGAAACCTCTTAGGATTTGACAAACTATTTCAATAGTCTCTTACTTTTAAAAACTTTCAAATATCACCCCGGTATTTTAATTAATATATTATTTGTCCCTTTATCTACTCTTATAGCATATTGGTTTCATATTTACTATTTTAATCTATGTTACTTTTTCGTTATCATATTCGCACGTAGGTTTATCAAAAACAACCTCTCTACTCTGTAGAGGTAAGGCTATATACTATCATACCTCTTCAGATTTCGCTTTAATATAAGATTTCAGACTAGATGTGATGATTATACCGTCAAATTGTCAATAAAAACTCTATTTACACTAATCAAAGTGATAACATTTTGAAGTTTGGGAGTCCAAAGAATTTTAACCAATTAAGGGTTTAAATTTCCCAAACATCTATATGATTTGACATATTATCAATGTACCTCTTCATTTTTAAAATTTAGCGATAATTCCTTATGGTTTTTAAAATGTAATAATTTGTCAAACTTCGAGGGGTTTTAAGAAATTAACCCTATTTTTTAATAACGGTTTTGAATTAATTCGTAGATTATAAACCTTAACTTAAAATAAACTCTTGTCCTTAATATGAAGTTTTTAGAAAATGTCAAAAACTCGAACCCAAAATTTTAATTATTAAAAGTTGGTTAGAGATTTTCCTAATTAGTTGAACTATCCCTAAAAGACTAATTGTGGTAATATTATTTTTTTTAATATTCAAGATAAGAAGTTTTAATACATCAGACTGAATTATAGGAATTGAATTGATAAAATAGATTATTAGTTAACATATGCATACCTTGGGGATTACTATGACCAACAGCAGCAGCAGGAGGATGAGCAGGTGAAGCAGCAGTAGGAGGATGAGCAGGTGAAGCAGCAGGACGTGGCTTTGGAAAAGTCTTATTAGCAAACACACCTGCTTTTCAAAATTTTGTATTTTAAACAATTAAACTCACAATTTATCAATAATTAAGTTATATTATAAAAATGCAATTAAGAATGATAATAGAAATGATTTGCTTGGGCCTAACTTTAAGGCCTAATTGAACTCATGTTGTTTGGTGTCGGCTTGAGTCAAATAGTTGGGTAGCCCAAAACGTAAAATAATATTGTTTTGACAATTATTTTGTTAAATTAAAGTCGTAATTTGGTTAAATTAGTTTTGGATGGTTTGAGCCGGTCCTTCAAATTTTGGTTTGAAATTTGACCAATTCAAATTTTTATCTATTGATTTAGGTCGATCCATTATCACCAAAATTTGTTCTAGGCCTGTTTCGATGCCCAATTCAACTTGGGTTGTTCGGCCTAGTTTGACTCAAATAGTTGGATGACCCAAAATGTGAAATGATATTGTTTTGAGTTGATCTTTTAGAACTCGAATTCAATTGAAAACCTGACCAACTCGATTTTAACTATTGACTCAGCAGGTTGGACCAGTCTGCCAACCCTACATGGAATGAAATGAGAAAATAAGTTCTTAGAAGTGGTAAAGAAATTGTACTAACCACATAGGAGTAAGTTTGCTGGAGGTGGTCGTTCCTTTGCAGGGTTTGGGTCATCATCATGTACTCGAATATATAGTTCTTGGCCTAAATACCAGTTCTTCAGCTTCTGAGACCTCAGGTTCCACATTCCCGGATTGTCCAGGTATGCATAAATTGCAGTCCATCCCTTTGGATACACTTGCACTGTTGATCTTACCACAGGATCATATAAGTTGTAAAACCTGCGAGCTTCTGATGTCCATTTTCCATCTCCAAGCCTAAGATCACAGCATATCTTCTCATTTAGCTGTTTAGAGCTCTGAAACTCGATTATGGTTGATTATGATACTTACCCTACAACATAGAACCCAAATCCAGCCAAATGCCAAGAATCAATTGCAATCACATCGTTCTCAAGCACAATTTCAATCCATCCTTTGTGAATTCCAGTAACGACAGAGACTCCATATGCAGCCTGATCATTGACAGAATGAGTTGGAAACCTATCTAGTTGGTAAGAACCAGTCAGATTCCCGAACTGATCAACAAGTTTCAATGGTGTATCAGGGACAGAGTAGGATATGTTGTTCGCTGCATAACGAGGAACACCTCCAATTTCAACCTCTGAGGATTCTAGGACGAAGGTTTGTGATAAGGTAATGTTTGTCACGTTGAATGTTCCTTGTGGGTTTGGCCTAGCAGCTCCTGTTGTCAAGTTCCACCTGTGAAATGCATATTGAACATGATCAGAAAGTTGAATTTGTGAAAAGGAGTAGACTGATCAGGCCCTGGAAAAGTTACCTGACGGATCTAACTTGATTGACTGAAAAAGTTAGATCAAAAGGATCAGGCCCTGAAGGGAGAGGACCATTAACTTGTGTAAGGGAATTGGAATAGTGTAGCACTCCTATACCCACAAGAGCGCTGGAGTTGCTGGTGTTCAGGAATTTAGAACTTGCTACAATGTAATAATCAGAGTCATCCTGATCAGCTGTCACGAGGACTGAGTAGGATTGACCAACGTGAACATCAAGCGAATCTATTCTTATCTGATCGGTGTAAGATCCTTCTGTTTCAACCAAAACCATCTGGTGGTTCTGAATCCTGAAATTCAAACTCACTGAACTCCCAACATTTGATATTCTGAACCTGTAAGTATTTCCTGCATAACATAATCACACAAACATCAGTATTATGAAGATCATTCTGCTGATTTCCAAGTTCAGGGATTTGCTACCTTTTGTGACAGTGAAGGACTCGTAAGCTTTAGACATGCGATGACCATAAGGGCCTTTCCCATTCATAAGTATCATATCAGGAATGTTGTAGTATGCGATCACTGAGTTGCCCAACATCGATCTTGTGCTCTTTAAAGTTTTTTGAAACATTGATCGAGAAAAATTTTCAACATTGTTAAGAAACCAAGATCATTAAAAGAATGACAGACAAGAACAATCATTCCCCAAGACTAACCTTGTAATTGTCATAAGACCAGTCTCCAATAAGAAGATCAAACTCAGCTTCTGGTTTAGGAAAAGGAACATTAATGACAGAACGGTTGTTTACTCTGATAGGACCATATCCTCCAGCAGCTTTCTGGAAGTTAATAGAGGGAAAGTAGAAGAAACTGCCAATCTGGTCCTTGGTCTGAAACACTTATGTCCAGTTTCTTCCAGGCTGAATTGGACAGTTAGTACCAGAAACTCCATCTTGCCAGGAGTTCAGTCTTTGCTGTATCCCATTCCTGGAAGACCATCACCATTAAAAGTTTGCTCAAATTGATTGAAACAGACCGGTTATTTCAGCAGAAAAATACCATGTAAAGAGCAATGGTTCATCCAAATCGTTAAAAACATTCACATGCACGAAATCGTTAGTCGTAGCATTGATAAGCGGGCCAGGAAACAATCCGTTGATAGTGATAACCTGTTCAAGCAAAAGTGAAGCAGCTCACACACTAAACATTGGCAAGTGAAGCTGTAAAAACAAAGATTATGGTCAAGGATCACACAGGTTGATTGACCGAAGCAGGTCGAATGGTCGTATCAAACGCAACCGTCCAGTTCAGAAAGATATCAGCACCATTAGCCACTGCAACAAGAACGGATATCCAAATCGTCCACACTAATAGAGACGCCATTGCGAGTGATACCGAGAAATGATGGGAGTATTTATGTTGGGAAGTGAAGAATCCTAAGATCAGGTTTCAGAAGTACAAACAGAAAAAGGTGACGACCTATCGTTGATTCCAATTACACCATGAAAAGATTCCCGTACGATAATATAACAAATCCATCTTTCACAAGGCCCAGTAAGCCGGCGAAATCCATATAAGTATTTCAGCAAAGATCATTAGCCTTGGATTGTTCAACATTGCTCAGAAGCCAGATTGTACCTTGCTGTACAAGTTGCTGTCTACGTTTGACAAGTTCTATGATCACTAGATTCTATTGGAGGACGGCTGTAGTAAAAAGTAGGAAGAGTTTCTTTTTCCACTCGTTAACGTAAGAATGTTACTCTAAGAATATAAAACACACCTTCTTATAATTCTACTTATTTTTGTTATTATTTTGAATGATATAAACGTATAGTCAAGACATGATCCATCTTCATCTCTAGGTTCATGAGATTATAGCTGTTACCATCCATCTAAATCGAACAGGCAAGATTTTCAGGAACACAAACATAATCTGCATTCAGTAATGTGTATAAATCTGCTTCTTTCCGGCAACTTATGAAATAATTCGTATACAAAAACCAACCATTCCAACCCTACACAAGTGACTACAAACCAGATTTTGACAGCTCTAACAGCTAAAGGAGCATGTACAAGTACAACAGCACCAAACATGAACCAATTTGGGGTCCAAGCAGAAGATCTGGCGTCCAGGAGATCTGGTCTCAAATGAAGACTGTCCCAGCAGGATTTTTTTTTAGGAGCAACAACCACTGTTATGATGTTCCCGATATTCTTGTTTCTGTTTCAGAATCTGTTGCTTCCCTGCTACATATCCCTTCGCTAATAATGCAGGTGCTTCCAGGATCTGCAAAAAATCAATTTTTTTATCAGTTTAAACATTTCATGTATATACAAAGATATGATCCATAATTAAGTAAAATTGTCTCAATAATTTACATATAAATATAAAATTTATAATTTAGTCTTAAAATTTTTTAGTTGAAATTGTATTAAAACATAATTACCTCACAAGTCCTAAATCTAAAGACAACCATTTCATTGTTGAGAAGAACTTGCCTGTCTTACAAGCTCTGTGAAGCATTGATGAATGTTTTCTCTGGTTTTAGCACTACATTCAAAAAACGAGCATTTAAGCTCCCATGCAAGAGCTATTCCCTCTTCTCTAGATACTTCTCTTTCACGGTCCTGAACGGTATTATATAATCAGGATTAGTTTCTCATATGTATATAATAAGGGATGGCAAGGGTTATGCATCAGATTTGGACTTTTTAAACAGTAACTTTTTTTTTCAAGTCTGACGCAGATTGTATCTTTTTTCTGAGGTTTGAGTTGGGCTTGAGTTTAAAAACTCGGAACTTTTTTACATACAAAATAGTCATTGGCTCATTTCATACGTGCAACAAAATGATGTCATTTTGTATATTAATGAATAGTTATCTCAGACCTGCTGAATTTCAATCAAATCAAATGTTTAGAACCTGATCGAGTTCTAGATCAAAATCGAATAGGAAATGTAACTTACCCTGTCAACTTTATTTCCAACTAGAAACTTGATACATTCAGGATTAGTTGAGTAAAGCTCCACTTCCCTCGCCCATACATCAGACAAGTTTAAGAAGCTTTCTCTCCTTGTCACATCATAAACTAAAAAGGAATTAAACCAGAGATGAATATTTGAGAAGACAATCCCTATACTGATCTGGATTTTAAAAAACAGACTTGATTTGTGTGATAGTCTCATAAATGGCATTACAGAAACATAAATTTCTTACCAAGCATGATTCCGTGTGCTCCTCTGTAGTAAGAGCTTGTCAATATCCCAAATCTCTCCTGGCCAGCTGCAATACAAGAAACATGTCAAGAAAATTAACATGTTTCACAGGAAAGTGAAACAACTACACCTGTTTGGATACCAAGAACATGGAAGAAACTATGTAATGCCAAGAAGTCACGGAGCAGTAACTTAATGAAAATTAAACCTGTATCCCAAATCGTAAGCTTCAACTTTTTGTCCCCAACGTTAAGCATCTTGACCTTAAAATCTACACCTGTTAGTTCGGAGAAATGAATTAAAAAATTGAAAACTTTTATGAACAGGAAAACACAAGGATAAAAAAAAAGAAACTCCAAGAAATCCATGAACTACTCTAAGTCAATATCATACATCTAAAAGGTAAAAAAGAGAAGGAAAAGATAAAGAAAGAACCTTGAACACAGAGGCCATGTTCCAAACACTTTATTAGCATGAGAGCAAATCAAACACTATCTATGCTACTTCGCAAAAACTCATCAAAACCCAGAAGAAGAACAACAGAAGAAGAAGAAGAAGAGGACGAAAAAAGAATCAAGAAACAGAGAGAGTACCAATGGTGGGAGTAAGATCATGAACAGAGTTAGAGATGAAACTCAAAAGAAGAGTACTCTTCCCAACACCAGAGTCTCCAATCAGCAATATCTTGAACGAGTAATCATAACTGTTGCTCCCTCCTTTACAAGAACTACCCTTCATTGTTTCTTCGTCCACATAAACGATAAAGCAACAAACTTTGCCTCAAAGAGACCAAGTTGTCAGATATACGCAGAGACTCAAACCTCTGCTCTCAGCGTATGAAAACACGATACAAGTACTGTAATGGCGGCAGTGCACTTGCGGGATGAATTCGTTAATTGGGTTTGTCTTTATTCATAGTTTAAATCACAAAAATTAACAAAAAAAATTATTAAAATTAAGAAATATATTGAACAACGTTGAGCCTCGAGAGTGAGACAAGTGTTATCTGTGCTTGAAGAGTTACGTTGCCGCCCTCCTGCGTTGTGTTCATCGTATCGAGCGTATCTTGCCACCTACTTACTACATAATTAATTCTGTTGTCCACTTGTGTATTAATATTTTATTAATTGTGTTACGAAAATGAAAAAAGCTCAACTTACCGAATTGAGATGTCAATGCTCAGGTTCGGTCCGGGCTGCCTCTAGCCTGGCCTATGACCTGACAAGTCACGTGCAGGTTTGGCAAACTTGGCGTGTTATTTTTTTTAACGAAAAACTTCCAAAACAGCATCGTTTTGGAAGTAATAATCGGTCACAAATCGGGCCAACCATAATTAACCCATAATTTACCCGTATTTCGATCAATACAACCTAGAATCTAATCGGTCTGGACCTTTTCTGACATTTTTATTACCGAATGAACAAGCCCCACTTTGCAAAAGTTTAGAAAGGGTCATAATTTACCAACTTTTTCTTTGTATTTTTGTAAAGATATTATTTTTTTACTTGAATATGTAATTTTATGATCGTAAAAGAGCAATTTTACTGGTTCAACTTGAACCGTTCAACTTTTTAGTTCAATTTTTAACTTTTTTATTTGATTTCCTTTAATAATTTTTGATATTAAGAATTGATTAATTTATTAACTACTTGGTCATTTTTTATTGATTAATAAATTCTTATAAACTAAAATAAATCAATTATTTTCATTTAACAATTTTTTAAATTAAATTTTAGATTCTTCGATACGTAAGAAAAATCTCTTTCAATAATATTTTAAATTGTTTATTTTTATTCAATTTTTGGCATGATTTATGATTGTCTAATATTAGTTGGACCTTTTAAACTTTAAATTTCTTGTCTTATTGATTTAACTTTTTGTCCTATTTTTAAAAATTGGATTTTTGTAGTCAAAAGTTAAGTTAATGCACTAAATTAACTATCAATTTATTAGTATTTATTTTAATTAATATTTGTTATATACTTATAATTTTTTAATTTATAGAAGTTTTGATCTGTTGCTTTTAGTTTTATGAGGAATATTAATCATTTAAAAAGGAAATTAATTGTTAATTACTAAGTATTATGAGACTTTCTAAATAGACAAAACTAGGAGGCCTTTGACAATTATTATCTTTTGAATACTAAGCAAAATGTATTGACAATTTACTACAAAAGATTTTTAATCATAATAAAATTTATAAATTTTCTAAACAGTTTAATTACAATAAATTATGATGAATCGAATATACTATATTGTTCAATATATTTAATAAATATAACACACTTAATATAATTAATCTTGATTTTAGATATAATGATCCACAAAAATTAATTAACTTATATTTATTAGAAATATTTTTGAGTGAAGATGAAATAGCAGGAATCTTTTATTGTAATTGCCTAATAATATTGTCATAAAATTATCAATTTATAATATGTTTTCATATTAAATTATTAATGGTTTCATACAATATTTAAAAAATCGAACCGAATGTTGAACTAGTAAGACAAAAGGTTTAAGATTTAAAAGGTTCAACTGATATTAAACTGTTATAAAACTGATTAAAGATTGAACAAAATTAAAAAATTTGAAATATGATTGAAAGAGAATATTTTACTTATCGAAGAATTTGAAGTTTAATTTAAAAATATTTTTAAATGAAAATTAATTGTTTTATTTTAGTTTATAATAATTTATTAGTTACTAAAAAATAACTAATTAGTTAATTAATTAATCAACTTTTAACAACAAGAGTTATTAAAATAAATTAAATTGAAAAATTATATAATTTAAGATTTTTACAGTTAAACCAGTTAAATCAATTGAGTTTTTTAATCATTATATTATAAAACTATTAAATTTATAGATATTTTACTCTGTAAATTAAACAAATGTGACAAATAAAGTGTAGTTCAAAGTTGTTAAACTAAAAACCTTTTGTATAAACAAATTGAGTTTGGTTGTGGTCTATTTAGGGAATCCTTGGAATGGGATATAAATGTTAAGACTTGGATAATTTATAACAAGTCAATTCATTTTAGATAGATTTAGTTCAAACATCATCATCTTTTTGCTTTTTTTTTTTAAATAACAATTTAATGATTTAAACACTCAGCCTCGAGAGGCCTAATGAAAGGTTAGCATAACAAACATCTTATAAAATCACCACATTCTACTTGTGTAACTCTGATGTTATGATATTGTAGCTCCATTCTCACATTATTTTTCTGAAATTTAAACTCACGACGTGATGTGGAGTCACCAAGTCGAAACCTGGTCGGTCCTAATATCACGTAACCTCCAAAAGACCCTGAAAAATCTTAGCCTGGCGTACCAAATATCTTATACAATGATTTAAATAAGTCCAACTGAGTAGTTGAAGAATGGGAAGAAAGAAACTAAGAAAACGTACCTATTTCAACTTGTGTACAAAAAACAAAACAAAATGTTGACCTTACGTCACATAGGACCCTCAAATCTTGTTAAATGGGGCTTTCTTATTGTATGACTTGCGGGGGTAGTAACTGACCGGGCTGGGCTGCCCAATAATTTCTGCCCATGTTGCGTAGGTCTAGCCCACCCAATGTTTTCAGCAGACTTGGGCCTGACTTGAGATCAGAATTGAGCTCAAGATATTAAAGCCCGATTTGACTAACCTCAACCTATATTTTTTTATTTTTAAAATATAAATTGGAGTAAACAGACGTCATTTACCTATACATATCAGGTTTTAAGTCGGGTCGGGTTAGGTCTGAATAGCTCAAATTTAAGCCCATCTTGAAGCTCGAGTTTTTGAAGAAAAAAGTTTAAGACACGGTCAACCAAAACTTGGCCTATTGACTTCGGGCACTAGACTCACACTTGTAAAGATCATAAGTCTTCTAATTGCATTTATTCAATAATTTTTAAGAATTTTATATTCCTAATTTAAGGATCATATATATATATATATATATATCTTGCTTTTATTTTATAATATTTTAGTGAAGTTCAACTAGGGTTGATAAAAAATGAATATGATTTTTAGATACAATTAGATTGATTGTTGTTATTTTTTATTATTAAATATTAAATAAAATTTTAAAGTAAAGATATCTAGATTCTATGTAATTTATGAAACTTTACAAAATAAATTTTAAAACAATTTTTTGGTTTTTAATTTAGTAAAAATTAATTTCTTAGACTTTAATTAAAAAATGATAAAAACACACAATATAAGAAAATCACATGTGAATCAATCAAATGTTGTCTATGTGACTATCTAACTTAGTTCCTAAATTCAAATTAAACTAATTAAATTTTATATAAATTAATATTTTATTATAATTATCATAAATTATTAATTTATGTAAAGATTAAATCATTTTAGTAAAGTTTAAGATATGTGTAAACTTACCATACTTGTGACATTTGAGTAATACGTAAAAGAATTCTTTTAAAAAGTTAAAAATTAAAAGCGTTTTTCTAAAATTTGTAAAAATTAAGTTTTTTTTCTAAAATTTCTTACAATACATAAGAAGTACATGCTTTTTACCTTAAATTTTTATATGTTATTGATTTTAATATTTATATATGTTTAAATTATGCTTGACAAATAAGTGACTAGAGTTTAAGCAAAAGATTTATCGAATATTAGAAATTAAAATAAAACTAACACAAAGTTCGAATTTAATTCAGGCTTGATTAAGCTTTGAATCGTCAAATTTTATCAAACTCAAACTTGAGTCAAGAGTTTCAGACCCGGTCAGATCTTTATTCTTGCCTAAGTCCACGCATGAAATTTCAGGTCGAACTCAGGCTATATATTGTCACCTCTATCTATCCAAAGCATTTAATATTTTATTTCATTAATATACAATTAAATATTTTTATGAACTTTTTTATTTATCATTTTAAGTGAAAAATAGTATGAAATAGAAAAGAGAAGGAACATTTGGCACAACATTAGTTAAATAATTTATTTAAATATTATAAAAAAAGTTTGAAATTTATCTATTATATATTAAAATTATCAATTATAGAATTTCCATGGTAAACAAAACTTCATCCAGGAGCTGTACCTAAGGCTCTATTTGTGAAGGTTTAGTAATAGAACGGAATGGAATGTAACACACTTCCATCGTTTGATTGAGGGTTTCATAATAGAATGAAACGAGAAGAAAGTGGAGGGTTTCATGTTACGTTCCATTCCATCCTAAACAGTGAAAATAAGAAACCTCCGATTTGGGGAGTTTATGATGGAGCATAAAATAATAAATATATATTACCTAACATACCATCAACAATTTTTCTTAATACTAATTATTTTTTCTAACTCTAAAGCCCTTGTATATAATTAATAATATTTTTATATTATTTTTTCTTACCCTAATAATAATATTTTTATATTATTAATAAATTACATGTAATTAATAATAAAAAATTTTAATAAATGAAAATATAAAATATAAAAAATTATTATTTAATTGTTTGTATATATTTCTATATAAATAAAAATAAAAATAAATAATTTTTAAATATAAATCACATATAATATAATAAAATTTATTAAATAATTAATAATAATATTTTATATAATTAAT
>JAOQMS010000003.1:31811548-31836417 GCA_027563885.1 Erythroxylum longipes | reverse complement strand
ATAATTTTTAAATATAAATCACATATAATATAATAAAATTTATTAAATAATTAATAATAATATTTTATATAATTAATGATAAATTGTATATAATTAATAATAAAATAATAAAACTTTTATTAAAATTTTAATTATTTAAAATAAAAAATTATTTGTCACGGTTGTACGTGACTTTTTAATTAGACATAATTTTTGTTTTAAAATCAAAGCGTTAAATCTCTTGTAACAAACATTTTAATATCAGAAGTATAATAATCATTTATTGTACATTACATTTTATCTCATTCATTTTCTAATAATATTTCACTACGTTATATTATGAACATTTCCATCGCTCCTAAACAACTTTTTACTATATTACATTTCATTCTAATATAAACAATTTCTTTTCCTGTCATTTCGTTCCATTTTATTTCATTTTATTCTATTCCATTCCTTTAATTAACGTCCTAAAATAACCTAACCATGTAAACGGACGAAGCCTAAGGCAATTAACCTAAAGGCACAGGGCTTCTTGTTGGGTCCATATTATATAATTAGGGTTAGGACCCACACGAGCACTTACTTGCCTTAAAAGACAAGTATTCCCTCAAGACGTGACCTTTACTCTTTCCTAGGCAAAATCAATAATTAACAATTACAGTTTCCGATTTAATTATAATTATAATTAAAATTAATTAATTTTCACTTCAATTATTAAAATTAATTTTTAATAAAACGATTTAATGTTTACTAAAAGTAACTTCAGTTATTATGGTGCCTAATTATTATCATCCTAATAATAATTTTCTTCTGTGTTAAATTTTATAACCTCACTTGCCTTTTCTTGCCCTACACTCCAAACAATGCTCTCTCTTTTTATTTTAGTGTGATTACACAAATTACTTGGAACTCGGATTTTAGTGGCATTTTTACTTAGTGTTGCAATTAAATTCTGTCAATTTATAATTAGTACTTCTTAAGGGATGGTCGAGTTGGTTGAGTGGAGAGCATAGGATCAAAAGGCTCTATATTCAAATCTTCTTATCTACACTCTCTTGATCGAGTCTGTCGTATAGGAACTGTCTAATATAAAATACCCGATTAACATGATTTGCAAGCTATTACGTCAATCCGGATATTTACCATCCAAAGAATAACAACTATGAATTTCTCTGTTTTAAAAAAATGTAGTTAGTAAATTTTTTGGTAAATCATATTAAAATATTACTAATTTAATTAAAACGTAATTACGAGACAACTCAGGATGATAATATTAATGAATAATTTAATATCGACTTATATTTATAATAAATTAAAATTTTGTACATAAAACTTTTAATTATATTACAAAATTAAAATTTTAAAAATATAATTTATTCATAAAATTAGATTCCAAAATTTCAAGAAATAATGATGATTTTCTTTACCGTACCCTTGGCCTAGGCTTAATTGTCACTTTGTAATCATTTTGACATTTAATGAGAAAAAAAGAGGAAAAAGGCAATAATTAAATGCCTCTTATGCAATAACCATTTTTTCCAACATTTCATTATATCATGCAGACTTATGATTAACTTTCCTTTTTTTTTAATGTAATGGCCACACAATAGTTATCCCAGTAGAAATCTTGCTAAGGTGTAAGATATGGGAAGTATAATATGCAATCTTATTTTTAACTAATAGAGAGATTGTTTTCAATAAAAAATTTTAAAATTAATTCATCAATTTTTAATATTATAATTATCAAATTATAACGCATTTTAATATATTATTGAGTTTACGTGATAATTTAAGTATAATAGATCGATTCGAGATTAACTTCAATTTCACATAAAATTAATATCATTTTAGATTATTAAAAAAAAATCAAAATTGATATCCAGATGTGTCTTAATAAATTAAATCCGATATAATTTGAACTGTTATTATATTTATAATAATTTATTTATCAGACAATCTATGTAAAATTAAATAATAGACTGAACCGAACTCATTCTTAAGTCAAAATTGTCTTAAGAATAATATCGAATTATTAAAAACAAGAGACTATTAAATAAAAGTAAGACTACGTATTATTAAACTTTTTTATATTTTATATTTAACTTTGACCGATTGTTGTAATTATTGTAATTATCGAAAATAACCTTTCTATTTTATAAGAATAAAGGTACGTAACTTCTCCAAACTTTGCATTGACGTAGGATTTAACCGAGGATGACGAAGATTCCAGCATTGAATCAGAACATAAGTGTGTTAGGAACGAAACATGCTTGTCTCAGTCTCGTGGTTACAAACTTCGGAGACCAGATTGAAACTTAGATCTTGCAGTGTTTGAAGCATTAGATTCACATTTCACTTCAAAGGAAACTGAACCCTACCGTAGTACCGAGCTCACGTGAACCATTGGGCAAAACGTAATCTAACAAACACAGCCTTAATTGGTCTCTTCAATGTCTCACCATTAACTCACACATACTTTCACTGTTCTCACTTCGATATTCACACTCTCCTCTACCCACCGGCCTCTTCAAAAGTAATGGATAAACACCAAACGAAAAACCCAAAAATGGAAAATTCTTAAAAATTCAGAAAACATATATATATGTGACGGGTTGGAGTCAAAAATTTCAGTCTGTAACGTCCCAAGAAATGAGAACCAAATTGCTTGCCATCTAAGGCATCCACATGTTTCTTCATTGTCAATCAATTTGAGAACCTTATCTTTTTTCTCTCCAAACCCTAGAAAGCCCACGCTTAGTCACATCCAGACAAGCTCTGTTTTGTCCTGCTTTTATGGGTTCTGAAACGCCCTCTGCTCCGCCGAGCACGGCGGCGATGACCACTGCTTCGACCACGCCAGCACCACCCTCTCCAACGGCAGCAAAACCAACTACGGCGGCTTTGGCACCTGGGTTTCGGTTCCACCCCACCGACGAGGAGCTTGTGAGCTATTACTTGAAACGGAAGGTTTCTAACAAACCTGTTCGTTTTGATTGTATTGCAGAAGTCGACATCTACAAGAACGAGCCTTGGGACTTATCAGGTCACCTTTATCAAATCTTGCCCATTTCATCGATTATCTTAGTCCTTATCTTTTATTCGTTTGTTCTGTGCAACATTTAGACATTTGCTTATGTTTGGTTTGGATATATTAAGGAAATTGATAAGAAAGCTTTTTCGTGTTTGTTTATGTCGAACTATGTAGTGTTTTCTCTTATGCTTTCTATCTGGAACCTAATTTATGTCTCTATGTGAACGAGTAATCAAGTGTTTATGTGTGTGAGTGTTTGGTCTATATTTGGACGTGCCTCGAGTTCAAATTCTCTTTTCTATCAGTGTTGTGCGTAATGTGGTTGTTTATGGCTGCTTAGATCCTTTTTGTTGGTCTTCTTTGTGCCCTTTTTCGCATTTCTTGTTTTGCTTTAGCTTTGGATGGGTTTCGAGGTTGTAATTCCCCTTTCCATGGGACAGTAGCCATTTATGTACGTTTCTTGACAGGGTTTTCATGTTGGGGTGGTTGTTTTAGATAAGTCACGGTTGAAAACCAGAGACCAAGAATGGTACTTCTTTGCTGCATTGGACAAGAAATATGGAAATGGAGCTCGAATGAATAGGGCAACAGGGAAGGGTTACTGGAAAGCTACTGGCAAGGACAGGGAGGTTAGAGGGGGTTCACAAGTCATAGCAATGAAGAAAACACTCGTGTTTCATAGTGGGCGTGCACCTGGTGGGCAACGCACCAATTGGGTTATGCATGAGTACCGTCTTGTTGATGAAGAATTGGACAGACTCAGAACCTCACAGGTGAGGCCTTTGCAACAATAGTTGAGGACTCTTACATTTCAGGTTTCTGTTTGTTCGAATGGATACACAAGACATTTAAAGTACTTTAACAACTTGTAGGCTATTGCTTAATACTGTTTGTTTTACAACAATAAGAAAACTCTAGTATTATGCTTTATATATGAAAAGAGCATTGTGACCGTTGTGAGACTTTTCTAATTTAATCCAAGTGCATGTATCTTGTGAAATTTGTTATAATTGCTATTTTTTGTAATATAATAAAACATCAATGTTTTGTCGTTTACCGCCGACCACCTTATTGACATTATTTCGTTTTTGTTTGGTTGAAGAATGATTCCTATGTGCTGTGTAGAGTGTTTCACAAGAACAACATAGGGCCCCCTAGTGGGAATCGTTATGCTCCGTTCGTTGAGGAGGAGTGGAATGATTACCAACTTGCTGTTATTCCAAGAGAAGATGCTATGGAAGAATTGATGGCCGGTCACGACGGAGTGAACCATGCTGAGCAGGTCTGTAATTTACTGGTAATGCTTAGTATTTGAATGTAGTTAAATCACTGTTTTACCATATATTTGAATTTGTATCACTACAAGTCATGCGGACAAGAATGCAACTCTGCTACTAATTTTACTTTGAAACTTTACTAGTTATAGATGTGGGTAATTTTGAACAGAATCATATCTCCAGAGTTCTATAATGAATTCAAATCAGTATTTTTCTTGGTTGATAGGAAAAGAGATGACCACATATGAAACATAATATCGCAATATATATTCTTTATAGGGGAAAATCAATAACAATCCTGCATTGAAGAAAGAGACTGGAACAAAGACAATGTGCAAATTTGGAAGTATACAAAGAGCATTGCCTCCAAAGGAAATTGGAAAATATGGAATCAAAATCTCAAATCATGTTGATAGTTGGATAAAGCCATCAGATGGTTGTATAAGCAGATCAATCTCTTAAAAGATCTCCTCAACTGATCAACTTTTTGATGTTAGATCAGTTTTCCTTTAGCATTGCCTCCCTTAACCTATGTTCTCCTCATCAATAGTTCTTTCTTGCCCTTAATCTAGACACTTTTCATGTGAGAGATGGTAGCACAATGCTGTCATTTTATTACTAACGAGATACATCATTGAAGACTAAGGTTCCACTTAAGATATATAAATCTCAGAAGCTCTAATGAAATGAGTCCTTTAATGTAGTAGAGGCATGATCCATATGAGGGGATGGTGCTCCTTTTCTGTCTCCCTCTCAAAGTAATCTGTGTCCTTTTGCCATTTTCTTTCCATTTCCTTCCAACCAAATTTGATGGTAATCTCTAAGTATGGTTGATTTAGTAAAGAAAGTAGATTTTAGGATAGCCATTTGATCGGGCAGGAGGCTGATATTACATAATGTGAGTTAAGAGCTGCTGTGCAACAACTCCTAGGTATTAAGGCATCAAAATATGTGCTGATGGATATCCATTATGTTATGGATGTTATACTCATTATGACCGTCAAACTTTGTCAAAATTGCTCTCTTGGTTTTCACTTTTAGTTTTCTCAAAAAAGCCATTATGTAAGATTTGTCATGTGATGTTTCATTACATATTGGGGTCTTGCAATTGATACTTCATTATGATAGTAGTGCAATCAACATTCCAAATGTTCATTATAACGGCTGTTAAGGTCTTTATGTATCCGTTTCCATTTATAACTGCTTTTAAGGTTTTTCTATTTTAGATGCTTTTTCATGGTAAGGTTTGATCTTCAAACTGACATTTAAAAATTGATCTTAGAGAGTAGGATTTGGAGATCGATCGTGTTACGTAGTTGATGATTTATTGCAACTCTCTTAGGTTATCATCCTGACACTTCTTTTACATATTTCTCTACCCTCAATAAATTTACTTTTAAGCTTACGTGTTAGACAGTGAAAGTGCGTGATCTGACTTCTCTACAAAGATAAGGAAAGCTACTAACATATATTACCACCCCAAACATGTTATAAAACTCCAGTTCACTTGTGTGTAACTGTATATATATATTGATATTGGTATGTTATAGAATATTTTCCTTATCTATATATCACATTCCTTAGAAAACCATATAATTTAAGTCAAATTCATAGTTGCAAGCACTTATTCTCAGTTTGTGATAGTTGCTTTTGTGGCCATTATTCTTTGAAACCAAGTTGGAAATTGCTTATCACTAATGATTTAAAGAGTTTTAACCATTCAGATGAAATTAACCACTTCCTCCTTTTGGTATTTAGTAATCTGTTACTGTGTTATTCAGCCGTTTTGTTTAGGGCTATGATGGAAAGGTGATTCCAGTTCATTTCTATAAAAAGGCATTGGAGTTTGAAGTGTCAAAGATAGTCAAATAAGGAATGAAGACTTGAAAATTATAAATGTGGAAGGGTTAGCAGGGTTAGATTTGAAATGCAGGAAATTGTTCGTGGATTTATGGCAAGAACTAGGCTTGGATAGAGTTTTTTTGAAAGAAATATTAACTTTAGCTGAAAGTAGAGGTTCATATGAAGAAAGTATTAGGTGAATGTGACTTTACATTATTGGAAGTACAATATGAATATGCATTAGGCTTTAGAGTGTCTGGTTGTAAATTGGAAGGAGAAGTAAAGCTTACGCTTTGTCTCGTTAAATCCTTTTGAATGACACTATTTTTCATGTCTTAGTCACACGGGGTCTTGGGACCAGGAACAAAGGTTTCCAATTTGGTTTTTCAAAAACCTTTTTGCTGAAACTTTCACCAATTAGTTGATTTGAGGTTTCAGTGTCTGCAAGTCGTGTTGGCGGAAACATGTTTTAGATTGATAGATTTGACCCTTTTAGTATGGTGGTTACAACATTAATGATGGACTTCATGGATTTGCAGGAAATGAGGCGTCTGGGCAAGCAGAAAATAACATATTTATATTTCAGTTAGTCTGTAAGTGGCTTAATGATAAATATCAATTTGCTGAAACTAGTGGATATGAAGCACTCGTAGGTTAGCCAATGGTACAATTGTAGCTGAGCATGCAAGATGCAAGAAATACCTCCAACGTTCATTGGTATCATATGCAAATTTATGAAGATATGCAGTCAGATGGTTCATGGTTGAAGTCGGTTTTTTATGCAGACATTATTGATCTAACAACTTACAACTACTAAAAATTTCTCAAAAAAACTTACGACTACTAAAAGCCTCAAAAACTCATCAACCTTCACTAAGTATGAGGACAAACTCTTTTACTTGTTTATCTAGTATTATATCTAGCTTCTTATGTATAAACCTGAACTAAGATGAGTATATGCATCCTAGCTATGCTGCTTGTATTTAATTTCATTAGATTGTGACGTAACTGCTACAAGAACTGATCAGGAATAGCGACATGGGTAGTTTCATTTTCAATTTAACTGAACAGCAGATACAAAGGGGGGCCAAGTACAACATATTTGAGTCACAAAAGAGTTCGCCTTCTGCTGATGTTTATTCAGTTTGATTTTGTGCGTTTACGGAGGAATTCAAATTAGAATCATAACGAATTTACTTTACATATTTGTTTTCCTTATTTGTGAAAATACTGGTTTGCATGTTCTCCATCCTCTATTTGTAACGGAATTTAACATATGCATGGAAAAGAAGCAAAAGTTACACAAGTTGTTTTAACTTTATGCAGGATAGTCATTCCTTCAGTAAGGATCTTCATAGTAGTGAAGAATGTCTAACAGTATCCAGAAATGCTTTACCTGTGTGCAAAACTGAAAAGGAGGAGAATTGTCCTCCTCTGTGTGTGCTTAACACCGAGGCATCGTTCCCTCTACTCCAATATAAGAGGAGAAAGCATGGAAATGATACAGGGTCCAATCGCTCAAATGCTTCGGAGGATTCGGTAATGACATTGCAGGATCTTGGCTCATCTTCAACTACTACAGCAAGAGCTGCTGCAGAAACAAGAACAGCAATATCTGCATTGTTGGAATTCTCTCTGATGGAATCTGCTGGGACAAAAGAAGCTTCACCGGCTCCTCCTAGACCTAAAATCAGTCCTGCTTCGCTCGACTCAACAGTGCCTCCTGGATGCATGAAATTTATAGAGGACTTGCAGGATCAGATCCACAGGATTTCTGTTGAAAAAGAGTCAATGAGGCTTGAAATGATGAGTGCTCAGGCCATGATCAGCATTCTTCAGTCTCGCATCGAGCTTGTCACCAAGGAAAATCAGGAGTTGAAACGAAAAGTCCTAGTTGCCGACGATAAAAAGTGAGGAATCGCAGAAGCATCCGGGATGTTAAATTAGCATTCGTGGCCGTTTGAACCAGCTACAGATGTTTTCACTACCCTCGAGTCGAAACTGACTGAGAGTGGAAGCAGGTTAGGATGTATGGTTATGTAACTCCTGCTTGTAAGGCTAGTCAGACCTTTGGATTTTGTTATCTGTACTGTAGTGTTAGAACCTAGATTGCAGCATTTTAAACTGAAACTTCATTATTTATACATAAATAGAGCTCATCCCAGCTGTTCAAACTTGTGTTAGTATGGAGGAACCTTGTAAGGTTCGTCGAGCAGACAAAGCATCCGAAAAATAGTGCGACTGCGGTTTCGCGAATATCTAAAAACAAAAACATTGTTGAATTTTCTCTAAAGTCTAAAATTTAGAACTTGATATGGTTTAGGTAAGTGCTCTTTCACCTGATGGTAAAATTGTGAATTCATCAAAGTGTGACAAGCAGTGATGGCAATAGGTTGGGCCGAGTTCGGTTTTAGAGTCTTAGTTTCGATAGGGATTAGGTAAAGATATATATATTTAAAAAAATTAAAAGTGTTATTGTTTAGCTTAAATAGTTTGGATCAGGTCGAGTTGGGTAGTTTGAGTCTGGTCTATCGGTCTAAGGTTTACTTAAGTCATATTTGTTAATTTTGAGTTGGGTCACTTAGAACAGGCAAGTTTTGTCGTCTCTAATGACAAGGGTGAACATTGAAAGTATGAGGTTAGAACTTACTTTAAGTGAATTAACTAAAATGATATGGTTTTGAATAAAAATTTCAAAATATTGATTGTTTTTGTCATAATTTTAAAAAAAAATTAAAATAATATCATTTTAAAAGACTGGTTGAGTCAACTCCTAAAGTTCGAATTTGACCTGAAATTTGATCAAAACAAGTATAACTCATTTAACTTCGGGCATAATTAGATCGAGTTAAATTGAGCTCGATTGTAATATCATCTCTAAATATATCGGAGGTGTTTGGCAAACAACTTATCAACTGTTTTTAGTTTTTTTGACTAAAAGTTAGCATTTTAACCATCTTAAAAAGTTATTGATGTATTTGATAAATGACTTATTAGTTAGCTTATTTAACTTCAATAAACTGATTTTTAGAAGCTCCATAAGAGGAGCTTTTGGAGTTAGCTGTTTGCCTAATAACAATATTGTCCTTCACTTTACTCTCTATTTTTGCTTTGTGTATTTTTAAAGTTAACTTTTTTATCGTAAAAATATGTCATGAAATTTGGAAGAATATAATAAAGAGTTAATTAAACTTTTTAATCTTTATTTAATTTTACAATATCAATTTACATTTAAAAATACCATATTATTAAAAATTTTAACATAAAAAATTACATTAAATTAATATTTTGAGTATATAACTACTATATATCATATCTGTGTCATATTATAATTATAGATATACTAATATTATGTAGCTCGTTGCATCATTCATATTAATAGAAAATTTAACGTTGTATTATTATTATTATTATTATTATTATTATTATTATAAACTTAATTTTTGTAAAATTGAATATCTAAGCTGATATAATGAACTAATGCAATTAATTATTTATCAAACAGGTCATCGTCCCTGAGCCTTTAGGATTTCTAATAAACTGAAGAAAGAAAAAAAATATGTGCCTAAAACCAAACAAAAAAAGTTAGAATAGAATTAACAAATATTAAGGAAACCCTGAAATAAAACGGTGTCGTAACTGCAAATCACCGAGAAAAACAAGCGACGCCTTACTTTAACGTCTCGTCTCGTGGCCTAAAACCTCAGACGCCTCCCTCTCTCTGCGCCTCCCTCTCTCTGTCTCTCTCTCTCTCTCTCTATAATTATCTGAAGATACGCTGATTAGAATTTTCAATCGTCGCCGATCGACAAAAGAGTAAGCTATTATACGCTGATTTGAAGTTGTTTTATGCGTTTGTAACTGGGCGTAACAATCCATGGGAAGAAATTACAACTACTCCTCTTTGTATTGTCAAAGGGATTGAAATATGTTTTGGTTGTCGTGTTTAATGTTGGCCTGTGGTTGTCTTTATGAAATTTCTTATTTGGTTTCTAAATTTTGTTTTGTCGATAAAGATGCTTTCTTGTTCCGGCCATGTTGGAGGGAAGAATTACTTTTTTTTTTTATTATAAATTTCCCACTTCAGTGTGCTTTTGTGTTTATGTGTCTTGTGATGATTTGTATATACTAAGGTTGTTGTTGTTCCCTTAGTTTTAGTTTGCCCATCTAATGTTCAAGTGGACTGTTTCTGATATGTCCCCTTTTGGTATTTTTATGTTACTCCTTTTCGGTTGGGTATTTTCTTACTTGGGTTGTATTTTGTCATTGCAGCTCTTGGTTTTGTCTGGGTGCATCGTTTAGTGTTCATCTTCATGGCAACTAGTAAGTTCTTTTAAGGGTTTTTGTGTGAGATTCTTCTTTTTTTTAATCTGTTTCCAGTTTCATGTTAACTGCTTCCTTATTCACCTTCGGTATGGTGTTCACTGGTGCACAGGGCTTCAGTTTGAGAACAATTGCGAAGTTGGTGTATTCTCCAAGCTGACAAATGCGTATTGTTTGGTTGCAATTGGAGGTTCAGAGAGCTTTTACAGGTACGAAACTTTCGGTTTATCTTATGTAAAAATTTTAGTATCGACTTTGTTAATTGGTTTTATGTATGTGTGGTTTGTGACTATCTTCCAGTGTCTTCGAGTCAGAATTGACTGATGTCATTCCTGTGGTTAAGACCTCAATTGCAGGCACTCGGATAATTGGACGGCTATGTGCCGGTGAGAATTTTTCACTCTTTCAAGGATTGTTTCATTCGGTTTAATTATATACTTGCCGTCCTACTCCCAAGTGTTAACTGCTGGCAGGGAACAAGAAAGGGCTTCTCGTGCCACACAACACTACTGACCAGGGTAAGATTATTATGATGATTGATTTCATAGGAAGAATTGAAGTGGTTGCATTTAATTGAGCTCTTTTCAACTTTTTATCAGTGTAAATTGCCACGAATTTCATGAATTCATATTTTCACAAGCAGCTCATTTAAATATTCCAACTTCATGTTCCTTCAATGGTTCTTGTTGCTTGTTTCCTAATTGGGAGGTTCGGCTATGTTGTCGAGGTCTCAATGCAAGGAAGTGCGTGATGACCATCTACTGATCTGTCATTAGTATGACTATTAACTTTATTCATCATGAGATTACTTTTGTTACCATCTACAATGCTGATAGTTAACTCTTATTGTTAAGAACACAATAGCAGTTTGACCTGACTAAACAATTTGCTCCGGCTTAAATTTGGAATGACGATATTTTCATGGCATTTTAGTTTGCTCTTAGGATGCATTTTTTCTTTGTTTTATTGGAAAACTTTGCGTTCATTATGATCCTTCCCAAACTCCCGCAAAGCAGGGAGCCTGTGCACTGGATACGTTGACTTTTTTTTTCTTAGGAAACTTTGTGTTCTAACTGTGCAACTTTTTCTTTTTGTGAAGAACTCCAGCACTTGAGGAACAGTCTACCTGATCAAGTTGTTGTGCAGCGAATAGAGGAGAAACTTTCTGCGTTAGGGAATTGCATAGCATGTAATGACCATGTTGCTCTTGCACACACTGATCTTGACAAGGTAAGATTTCACATTCTCGAAAATCTGCTTGATATTGCAACAATTAATTATGCAGGTTCCCAAATTGATATTCACGTTCTAGCAGTTATATGTGGTCTTTGTAAATGCCTTGGTTGACTTACATTCTTGACCTCAAAAAACGTTATCTGAACCGGTGGCGCCATAAGCTCTATACATTAGCATTAATTAAAGATCCCTGCATAGTTAGTTGCTACATATGTTCAGATGTCCCTATTATCCTGATCAGGAAACTGAGGAGATAATTGCTGATGTTCTTGGAGTCGAAGTGTTTAGACAGACCATTGCCGGAAACATTCTCGTGGGCAGCTTTTGTTCGTTTTCTAACAGAGGCGGCTTGGTACGAGATACCCATTTCATCTTCAATTCCGAAGCACTGAATTTGACCTATTGTGCCTCTAACCAAAAACATTTTTTTTAATCAGGTCCATCCACACACGTCAATTGAAGACTTGGATGAACTTTCAACACTCCTGCAGGTCCCTTTGGTTGCCGGGACTGTTAACCGGGGTAGTGAAGTGATAGCTGCCGGAATGGTGGTAAATGACTGGACAGCATTCTGTGGATCAGACACTACAGCAACAGAACTCTCGGTTATTGAGAGTGTCTTCAAGTTGAGGGAAGCTCAACCGAATGCCATTGTTGATGAGATGAGGAAATCGTTAATTGACACTTATGTCTAAGTTCGTTTCAGTTGCATTACTCCTCTATAATTGGAACATGTTTATGTTTGTTTTTTGCAGTAAAAGATCTTTTCATAAGTTGCAGTCATATTGTGTACTATATACCCTAAATTCTGCAAGTGTAGTAGTTCCATAATTCTCTGTTGTATCAAAGTTGATATTTCTTCCCAAATCCTTGGAATGAGGAAATGGTACTTATTTCTTGCACGCCAGAGGTTCCCCTAGACAGAAGGAGCAACAAATTTATAATTCTTACTAATGTAAGCATATTTTATAATAATCTGTAAAATTATATATCATTGAATAATTTTCTTAGCGAAGTAAGAGACAAATTTGATTGAGTGATCATCTGTAAGAATCAAGCTCTGCTCGGGAGTCCAAGTCTTATCCCACAAGTAGTATGTTCCTGCAAGTAAATATGTCAAGTCTCTATCTCGAACATTTTCTGTTTTATATACTTATTTACTCCCAAAATTGTGATTTCAATCTGAATTTTTATTTTTATTCTTAAAATTAAATTCGAAGTTCTGCCCTTTTCAATTTTATTTAACTATTTTTTATTTTATTTTAATTAAAAAGTTTATAATATTAATAATTAAAATATTTAACAATTCAACTACTTTAACAGTAAAAATTTTAAATAGTTTAATTTTATGGTTAGATTTTTAACTTTAAATTTTGATTTATTTTAATTAAATTTTGTTGTTAAAAATAATCAATTTTAAAAAAAAGGTCAATTTTTATAAATAAATAAATTTTATAAATTAAAATAAATAAATTCATTTTTATTTAATAATTTTTATTAAATTTTAAATTTTTACAAATTCGAAAAAATTTAAATTATATTTTAAAATTTTTAATTATATTTAATGAATAAGTCTTACTCGTTATCTTTTAATAATATAGTGATATAATACTTTGACGGATGCAATTGCGTCACTACTCTTTTGAGACCATACAGTCTGAACTTTTCCACGTGGCGCTTTTTGGTTGCGCCAAGTAATCAAGAAGGTTATAGATTTAGTGAGTACAGCTTCCGAACCAGTAATACAGTCCCATAAACTGTCGCCACGTCATGTCGGTGATTGCAGTTTCCATTTCTCGCCGGTCACTCTAGCGCTTCTCACCGCACCGATCTTTCTTAGAAAACTACTGCAGTCTCGTTACCTGACCAAACCTTCGTCTCTAAGGCTCTCTCAAGGCTCTTTTCGCTGGTTCCATTAGATGAAAACCTAATTGGAAACTCCCCCAATTTCTAAAACCCTAATTACTCAAAGGAAATTATTAGGTTGATGGCAACTTCTCTTGCTCCAGGGTTTCGATTTCACCCCACCGATGAGGAACTAGTTCGATACTACCTGAGACGAAAGGTCAGCAACAAACCTCTTCGATTCGACGCTATATCCGTCATCGACATCTACAAGTCCGAGCCATGGGATCTCCCAGGTCCTATTTCTTCAAAAAAAATTCTTTTTTCTTTTTTCTTTTTTCTACGCTTATATATCAGAATGTGAACTACATCTATAAGGTCAACATTTGGCGGGGAAAAATTAGGAAATTCTTTTAGTGGTGGATTGTTAGAGGTGTAGGTGTTAGTGGGCTCTTGAAGGAAATAACCTTATAAATAAATCAATGGGTGATGGACTTGGGAGTTTGATTCAATGGAAGTCTGGGCGAGGATTTATAGTCTTATACCGGTTTTGAGGTCAATTGTAGGATGGACTTCTTCTAATCGACTGGGTAAAGCCTTAGATACTGCAAAGAGGTCTGAAGAGTTTTTCTTTTTCTTTTTATTCTTTTTTGGGTCCATTGGGAAAGAAGAAATCAGAGGTTTAAAAAAAAATCCCTGAAAGACTGAATTCTCAGTCAGAGGAGGTGAAGTTTATACTTATCCGTTTTATGTTGGACTTTAAGGCTCTTATTAGACGTTTGTTTAGTGTTAGATTTGTGCTGTTGTTTAGTTGCTTTTAGTTCTTGAGCTTCGGTTCTTGCTTACAATAATTTTTCTAGTTTTCCAGCCTTTAGGTGTTATCAAGTCCTGCAGATGTTTAGTCGCCTATGTGGTTATATCATTGGTAGTCTTTAAACTGTCAATGAGAGGATTAAATTATTAAATTATAGAAATGATAAAAGAGTAAACTTCCTGAATATGTGTTGTTAATACTTGCTTTTGTATTTTCAGCCAAGTCAAAGTTGAAGACCAGAGACTTGGAATGGTACTTTTTTAGTGCCTTGGATAAGAAGTATAGCAATGGTTCAAAGACAAACCGGGCTACTGAAAAAGGGTACTGGAAAACAACTGGGAAGGACCGTCCTATTCAGAGCAATTCTCGAACAGTGGGAATGAAGAAAACCCTTGTATACCACCAGGGGCGTGCTCCACATGGTGCACGTTCCAACTGGGTGATGCATGAGTACCGTCTTGTGGATGAGGAATTGGAGAAAACAGGAATTTCTCAGGTGAAACTGAAGTGATCTTTACGATAGCATTTCAACGTCTATTCCCGTTCCTTTGACCTTTTACCATTTTTTGTGGGTTTTTATGGATACTAGTGGGTATTGGGTTTGAATGTGGTGTGTATCTTATGCGAATATTGGGATCTTCATATAGTGTCTTCACGTGTATTGATGTTTTTGGTTTTCTGTTGTTTGGTGGGGAAGGATGCTTTTGTGCTCTGCAGGATTTTCCAAAAGAGTGGAACAGGGCCTAAGAATGGAGAACAGTATGGAGCTCCATTTATTGAGGAAGAATGGGATGATGATGAGCTAATTGCTTTACCAGGTGCAGAAATGGCGGTGCCTGATGAACTTGTAGTTGGTGATGAAGCTTATATCGAATCAAATGACCCTGAACAGGTTTCTACCAGTATACTTCACTTTTTTTTTTTTCCTGAAGTATGAATGCTAGCCTGCTGACAAACTGAAAGCCATCTGAGGAAAACAATGTCACGAGTTCTAATAGCTTGCTCACAAACTTAAAAACTGAAAGCCATCTGAGGAAAACATTGTCACCGGTTCTAAAATTTTTTTGCTCATAGCTTTTGGTACATGCCACCTTATTAAAATTTGTCCTACCTAATTCTACATCATGCTTGTCTGTGTCGATGTGTATTTAGGAACTATATTACTTGCTGCCTAGATATTGTGCTAATCAATATTTGTATTCACATACCTTTATTTTTGTATTGACAGAGAACCCTATGGTCCCATTCTTGTAACTTTGATGTGATATTGATTAATGATCATTGAACTTGAAGAACATCGTATCTCCAGCTAATTGGATCGTTCAGTTAATGTGCCAATTTGCTTTCGTTAAGAAGCTGGCAGTTCTTCATTTGTTGTTAACAATTCTCTGACCTTGCAGTAAACAACATTTTTTAATTTTTTTTCTTTTGCATGGTTTGTAAAGTGTCTTAAATTGAAGTTTTCTTATTTTTGTGTTTTCAACAGAATTTTGATATGGCTGTAGACGGTGCTGTTCCATTGAACTCCTACAATTTTGAAACAAACAACAATGTGGAGCACCTCAGAAATTTTGGTGAATATGATCTGAAGCCTATTTTAGGCAGTGGAGAGAAATATGGTCCAGATATCCCCGACAATGAGCTGTTAATTTCACCTGGTTTACATGAAATGGAAGAAAAGACACTGAAAGATGAATTTGTTGAAATATCAAGCAACAAAGTGAATGATGATCATTTTAGTAACTTGCTTGATACCCCATTCCTAGATGCAACTGATGATCCTACAGTCAATGAAGGATTTTTCTTGGAAGCTAATGATCTTTCCAATCCTGTGGATCCAAATTCAGTGGGAGACTTCTCAGGTTTTGATGTTGATGAGTATCTTAATTTCTTCGATGATACTGATATGAACATGACTTTTGATCCAACGGAGTTATTGGGATTTGAAGATTCTATATCTGATCAAAAGCCTGAAATACATGAGGTTAATTTCACTGCGAGTCTTCTTATATGCATTTATAATTCTTGGAAGTTGGTTGCATTTACTAACTTGAAGTTGTATCAGGATATAAATGGCGAAAGTATGGAAGTGACAACAGCAAAGAAAAGATTCCTAGGACATGATAATACTGAAGCATCCTCCTCTAAACAAAAACCAACTAGCATGGGATTAGATTCTGGTATGTTCAACTCTTTTGACTTATCATCGCCGTCTGTTTTCTGTTTTTTTTCCCCAAAGGTGATCAAATGTCAAGTTACTTAAATAGTTATTTGATGTGGACTTTTTTTTTGGGTTCCCTGGTGTAGATGTGAAATATCCGTTTCTCAAGCAGGCCAGTCATATGTTGGGTGGCATTCCTGCACCTCCTGCCTTTGCATCCGAGTTCCCTATCAAGGATGGATCTCTACGTCTAAATCCGGCACAACCCTCCAGTTCTATTCATGTTACAGCCGGCATGATAAGAATCGAGAACATGAGTTTAGAAGGCAATGTGATGGATTGGCCACTGGGGAAGAACACCGGCGTCAATATTGTCCTCCCTTTTGGCTCACTGCAAGGTGATATTATTCCTACCAGCTCGTTGCCAGTAACCAACTTACTCGCCGTGAAGATGGGATCTGTCATGGCCCAATGCTGGTTCTTTTTAATGTTCTTCTGGGTCTTAATTTTTGCTGTTAGTTATAAGATAGGTAGCTATATATGCACCAAGTGACTCACGACTGGTGAAGTTAAGGCCGATAACATCGCAAGCTGTTTCTGGTTTTTATTGGGGTGGTAACTAAAAGCCCTTCTGGCTTGATTACTGATTTGGACACCGGACTTACAGATCCATTGGTTACATTGTAACCAAACTTCTGTTTAACTTGATGGCGAATGCCATTTTTATAGATGGTGAAAGTGTTTACCATACGTTCTATTTGTAGCAGGATCTGGTTTGTTAACCCTAACTCAAATGGTATTTGATAGATATATTATACGAAGATTGTTTCGGTAGGCTTCTTTTCTCAAACAGCATTGATAACTTGGTTATCCTTATCCCTCTTTTTGACCTGCCTTTTCATGCTTTATTTGCAATTTGAAATACGGTTGAGGAAGGAAATTTTATGCGATGTAGTTGAGAATCATATTTATGTAGCCATTGAAGGCTTGTTGATTCCATTACTGCTAATTATAGGAAAATATGAAGCTGTGGTGCTACAGATTTAGAAATGATTTTGAGTGAATCCAATGATACATAACTTCTTAGTGATTGACCTGATAGCCCTGGCCAGTGCAATCACCTACAGGTGGCAGGATTGTCATACACAATAATACGTCCAAGGTGGTCGCCTCCGATAGTTCTGATACAAAAATCTCTACCGAATGGCTTAAGGCAGTTGATGCACAACACATTTGCATATTCTTTAAGAAATGGTTTCCATAGATATATATCTTAGACCGAAGAAATTCTATCAGAAACTATCAGAAGTATCCTTAGAAGAAAATTTATGTTACTGAATACTAGTTACATTTCTCCAGGAAGCATAGTATCCTCTCTTATATCACAATAAGCAATACCCTGAAAGGTAAGAAAAGAGTTTCAAGTTATTGACCTGAGAGTCAAAAAAAGCATAAACTCAGAAAAACGGTGTAGAAATTGCATTCACCTCTCCGGTTAGGTGGGCTACGCATCGCTTCTCTGCTAGCAGTTCAGCTTCAGTCTGCAAATTTCATAAATGCAGAAGTTTTTGAGAATCAGAGCTTGAATAGAAGGTTACAGAATATAATACATGAAATGATTCTTCCAACCAGTTATCGAAAACCATTCCTATATGTTCCATGTGAATGCTATATAAATTCTATAAGTTGTTTTGGATTGCTGATTAGGAAGAAGATTTACCTTAGCAATTCGTTTGCGGAGGTAATCATCAAAAATTATGTGCTTGACAAGTTCATAATCACCATCTCCCTGGGATATGGTTCAGAAATGATGATCCCAGTTGATGAAATCATATGGATAAAGTAGTGCTCAACAAGAAAAGAAAGAAAGAAAGAACGCGTACTTTGGATCTGCATGGCATGCTGAAAACTAGAAAAGAGAAAGAAAGAACACTTACTTTGGATCTGCATGGCATGCTGAAAACTAAGTCCTCTGCTATTCCGTAAGGATTCCCGTTTGTATAAACCTACATTTGAACATAAACGAGTTAGGGTGAGCCATCGAGAGGTTTATGTGTCAACCAGGACGTTAGGGTGAGCCATCGAAACTAGTTTCATCCAACTTCCTAATCACTGCAAAGAGAGATTCCCTATCCAACCTTTTGAAGTTAGTTAGATCACTTTCTTAGACACTTACATAAATGAGAACAAGTTCAAACTAGCATTTATCATACACCATATTGGAATGAAATGCAATGTTTTTCTCACTGGAGCCGGACTCTGATCCTAACTGAGAAAAATGAAAACTTATATACTGATCTTGACTTTCACATTCTTAAAAAACAGTAGTCAGGTTCTTAAAATTGGAGGAGTAAATGGGCAAGTATTGAAGCATAATCAGGAAGATATGAACATACTCCAGAAGAGAACCAATCGCCCTCAGGAGTGGGAATTACAAGAGACTTCATGGCATCTACAATCGAAACAGCAGTTGATGCCGCCGAAGATCGTCCCCACTTCTGAATAAGCACTCCACCTCTCTGCGAAGAAAGAAAAACTGTAAATGTTAGCCTTTATATAATCATAATTTTGGAATATGGCATTTGAGAACATCACCTTTTGAACCTTCTCAGTGAACTCTTCTTCCAACCACTTGTGATCCTTTATAACCTCTTTGACGGGTAAGCCGTTGATTCTAGCATTCAGGAAGTCAGGAACCTATAAAATCATTCAAGGTTTCCTTCAGCACAAGTTGAGTAGAACTTAATCAAATCTGGTCACAGGAGTTTATGAAAATGATTCAAGTGACCTGAGTGGTTGAGTGGTTTCCCCAAATGGTCATATTTGACACTTTATCGTAGAAAACTCCTGCTTTTAGTGCAAGCTACAAAAAAGCAACCTTCCAAGTTAAATTGTTGAACCTGATGACAATTTAGTGCTACTCAATGAGAAAGTTCATGTTTCAAAATTGTCCTACCTGACATTTTGCTCTATTCTCATCCAACCTAGTCAAAGCATGGAAATTCTTTGCAGGTATGTTCGGAGCATTTTTCAAACAAATTAACGCACTGAAAAAAAAAACAATGTAACCAACATCGAAAAGGAAATGAACTACATATCTATCAAAAAAATTACACAAGGAAACAAGAAAACTTTAAACTTGTTATTTCTTACTTTGTGTTACAGGGGTTGCCCACCACTATCACCTTAACGTTACGAGAAGCAACAGCATTTAATGCTTTACCCTGATATGATCAAAAGATGAATATAAGGACCAGACGACATGGCCAAATGTAAAATGTGATCGGACAAAGGAATAGCAACCTGCTCCGCGAATATTTGTCCATTGATATCTAGCAAGCCAGCACGCTCCATCCCAGGTCCTCGAGGTTTCGCTCCGATTAAAAGAGCCCATTCTGCATCTTGAAATACCTCGTATGAATCTATTCCAATTTTCACTTCCCTTAACAAAGGAAACAGGGAATCCTCAAGTTCCATTGCAACTCCTGTGAAGAAATTTCTCATCATCTAGGGAAATCACAATTCACAGTGCACAAAATTGGAAGATAGTCAAATTTATGAAATTAAATAATTGACAATGGAGTAATTGAAGCACTCGGTAGTTCGGGTTTTACAAATAACAAATGAAAAGGTTTATTGACAAACTAAAAATTATACCTAAATTTGCTCAATATCATACCTTCAAGAGCTTGAAGTGATCTTTCTGATCCCAATAGTTTCAATGCAATTGGCTGATCTGGCCCCAGAACCTCACCAGATGCAAGCTGGGACCATAATACAAGTCAGGAAACCCACAAAGTTGGAGGAAAATATTTTTCCTTTATAACTGAATAACCCGAATAACTATCACCTAGGAAAAGACTAGATCATTAGACATCGGGGTATGATTTGGATCATTCAGTTTGAATTGCCTTAAGCATTTAAACAAATAAGCCATCCACTGTAATCTTCCCTGAATAAAGTTGGCATCCTGATACTAATGAAAAACAGAACAAACTTTTGCTTTCTCGGAGTCTTATCTTTCCGAATCCACATCCTTGGAGGCTTATCTTTACAAATTCATCTAATAAGCTATTAACTCTCTTGTTGGCAATCATTGATTCTGAGGTTCATCTCAACATGTGAATCTGGTTAGCTTGCTAGAATAGGCTTAACATTTATGCATTTGGGACATGATCCTTTCACTTCGAATAAATGAAGGAAGAAAAAGCTAAAATCAGTCAAAGGCAAAAAACCTCACTTTAAAGAGAAGATGATTAGATATCATTCCTGCAGCACCAGATACTGCTACATTGACTAGTTTCTTCCACGATTTTGTCTCATCTTCCTGCAGAAGCATTGAACATTTATTGTAATGATCTTCATAAAAACCAAACTATACCAAGAATCAAGACAATGAAAGCGTTATTGATCCACTGGGTTTATGCTAATTGTATGTTTTAGAGTTTCCAGAATACTCAAAGCCATGGCTGTCCTTAAAGAAAATACTCAAAGCAACCATTTTTGGGTCCATCAACAAACAACAGTGATGCACTCACTCCAGCAAGACCATGAAAAATTAATGCAGAAGTCACATCTCGAAATCACAAAACAGAACATAAAGCATCCATGAAAATGAAAAATAAGCACAAATCATAAACTTGCATTTAAAGGAGAGAAACAAAAAAGGAAGGGTTTAACATACAGCCTTAAGATCATATGTCAGGCAGAAAACACCATAACAATCGGATTTGCTTTTGGATTCCTCCGGCGGGACCGCAACAGGGGCTTGAACTTGACTAAACAAAGCCAAACCGAATCAAGTTAAACAAAATTGACCAAAGGGTTCCTTAAAATAACAAAAAAGGTAAGACCTTTACTTGACAGAGCAAGAGATATTGAAGTGTCGAGCTCGAGAGATGGGTCGAAGAGAGCGACGTCGATTGTTGTACAGACGAGTGGAGCAGAGTGAAAGCTGTGAAGAGTAGTGGAGACGACTTGCCGTCTTGGTGCTAGCCGTAGCAGGAGATGTTAGCTCTGCCACTCCCATTATTTCTCAGACCAACTTCTTCAAAACAGTGCAAAAACAGAGTGCTCAACTCAAATGTTCACAGAAACAGAAAAACAGAGAGCTTGATGATAACTATCCAGTGAAACAGGGGCCGGAGGTGCCGGTTTTATTGTTTGTACTTCGATTAACAGAAAACAGTTTAACACAAAATTGAAGAATGAAATTGGTGATATAGAATGAGTGGTAATATAAGGCCAATGGGGAAGACACTTGTCAGCACATTATGATGACTGAAATCTATGATCTATCCATCTCATCTTTTGAAGATGATGTGACACTTGGCTATCTTTTGGCATTTCACCATGTGAATACAGGTGGCAACTGGGTACAGATCCGGTCCAGCTGTTTGGTCCGGTTGGGATAGGTTCGGCTCGATTGAAAATCCTGACTCTTATAAACAAAATGACGTCGTGTTATTAAAAATGAAATCGTTTTTGTATTTTTAAGTTTCAAAATTTTCAGATTGGGCTAAGTTAGGTTTTGGTTTAATAAATTTAAGAACTAAAAATTAAAATTAAGTAATGCATATTAAATAATTTTAATTTTAAAATTAAAATTAAAATTTTTAAGGGATAAAAGTGTTAAAATGTTTTGAAAATTTAAATTTATCGTTTAAACTTTTAATTTTTTAATTAAATAATTAACTTTTTACAAAATGTTAGTTTTGTTTGTATTTTTCTGTTTTGGGTAACAAAATTATTTTACTCAAATTAGTAAAATACTATTATTTTAACTCAAGTCAGTAAAATAACAATATAAAAATTTTAAAAAGTTGGTTTAATTAATTAAAAATTTTGATAATAAATTAAAAAATCTCAAAAAAAAAATTGATGTTACTGCCCGTATTAAATCGAAGACTCAAACACTTGAAAATTCTTAATACGGTGAGTTTTATGAAATATAAGTTCATAATAGGCATGGCAATCCGATCGGCGAGTCAGGTTCGCCTAGGGCTGCCCAGTCTGACTTGACTCGTGGCTTAATCAAGAGAAACAAAATGACATCATTCTATCAAAAATAACATCATTTTTTGAAATTTTTTAAAAATTTAAATCAAATCTTTCCTATTTAGGCCCAACATGTCATGAGCCAAGCCGGCCCATTGCCATTAATATTCATAATTTGCACATTCCAGAGTGGTATTCCTTAGACAGAGACTCTGTTTTTATCTTATCCCCCAACATGAAGCTTAAGGTCATAGATAAGATTGTGAATAATGGCCTTCCATTTGGATTTCACTTTCACAGCATTTTAGATTTTCATTTTTATCAATAAAAATATATTCCAAGTTCCAACAGCCACCATCCAAATACAAACTACACATCATCAAATAGGTAGATTGTTAAGTTTTTGTTTTCATTTTATCAATTGGACAAAATATGTTTTTTATTATTTTGATTTAATAAGTTAAGATAAAATACAAAAAAGAGAGTGAAAGACGTAGATATTCTTAATCATTTTATTTTTAAAAATATCTTTATTTTTTAATTATTTTTAAATTTATAGTATTAATTTTAATAAAATTCATTAAATAATTAATTATTATGGATATAACCCAAATTTCTCGTATGAGCGAGATGTTTATATTATTATTATTATTTGATGTGAGTTCAATTCATGATTTTCATTAGGATAATTTAATAACATTTTATTACAATATTTTTAGATTTTTAATATTATAAAATTTTAAAATAATACAATTATTTTAAAAACTACTCTTTGAGAAAGGACATGATCGAAGCCCCAGTTAGCTTGAAGTGTGAGATGGACCGGAGACCCACACAATCTTCACAAGCCCAAGGCCTCTCTACTTCTTAAAATATAAAAATAATTAAACTAGGCAGCCGATCGTTCTACGACTGAGTTACTGAAGAACAACAAGAGATTCAATCTCATAGAGTTCAATTTCCATTTTCAACCCATGACTAATATGAGCTCGAGGTTTCCTTCGTAACTCTCGGAACTTCTTTAAACAATTCATAAATAAAATTTTTGATAAATTAAATTATGAAGTATAACTAAACAGTAATTGGTAAAAATTTCAATCCTAATCAAATTATATAGATTGTGTTAAAATTATCACCTTAACCACAGTATCATAGTACTAAAATATAAGAATTTTTTTATATTTGATTGAATTTTTAATATAAAGTATTTAATTTTTAAAAATTTTTAAATTTAGTACTAAACTTTTTAATGTTTTTAATTTAGTTATTAACTTTTCAAAATTGATATACTAATTAATAGAATAGAGACACCACATTGGTACAAATAAATTTTGGCCTAATTTATATAAATTTTAAAAGGTTAGTCATTAAAATTAAAAGCTTTTAAAAAATTTACACTGAAATTGAAATTATTTAAAATATTAGGTATTATTTAATTTGTTATCCCTCAATAGTTTATTTTGAATAATTAGAACGAGATTTAAAAATCGATTAACTTAAACAAGACTTGAAAATCGACAAAAAGTTCGATTAAACTTTTAATTGGACTTCGATTTTTTAAAATTTCGAACACATTCCCAAATATTAAAAATAAAGGAATTTATGTTTGTGATGTTATTGAGATCTTCTTTTCTTAGACAATAGCAACAAAAATTAGGTTCTTTGTCTCTTTTGAATACCTGAAATTTAAAAAAAACAACAATTAAAAAACTCAACCGATTTAATCATAAAAATCTTGAATCATCTAATTTTTTAGTTTTGTTTTTGACTTTCCGTTCAATTTCCTTCAATGACTCTTGTTATTTAAAATTGATTAATTTATTAATTAATATGTTAATTTTCTTTAATTAATGAGTTTTTACAAAATAAAATAAATAAATAAATTTTTAGTTAACAAATTTTTTAATTAAATTTCAAATTTTTCGATAAATAAGTATAATCCAGAGTAATGAGATCTGTACCGTACCAGACAAAAAAAGGTACCGTAATATTAGTTTCGATATTGGGTTTAAATATCTGTCAGAACCAGTCGGTACCGACTGGTATTATAAATATTGGTCATATATTGGTCAATACCAAAAATTTTGAAAAATAATAGAAACTAAGTTGCAAAATTTTCAAATTTTAATTTAAAAAAACAAAAAAATTAAAAATTTTAAACTCTCCCCCCTTTCTTTCTTTCAAATATTTCTTAATTTGTTAGTTCTTTTATTGTAATTTTCTAATTTTTATTTTTAGAATAAAATAAATGTTGGATCCCGCTTTTAGGATTTTTATATTTTTATTTTATTTTATTTATTTTATTAAATTCTCTAGCATGAAAATAGATTAGAATTTGTGAATTAGGAATTTTTGGAGTCT